>OY282643.1:30467632-30567632 GCA_958299015.1 Tetanocera ferruginea | reverse complement strand
ATGATAAGATTTAAAATATTTCAAATTCTTTGAGATTTATTCCTATTTTTTGCAAAAATTCTTTTGTGAGGTATGAAAATAAGCTTTAAGTTTGAAAACAATTAATTAAAACTATTTCTTATTCAACACTGTTTATTAGATATTATGTCAGGTCCGTAGCCAGGAAATTGTGGGTCGGAGGGCAACCAAATTTTTTTCGAAATTAGAAAACCATGAAACTAGAAGAAATTAATATAAAACATGGGGGGGTGTCTTGAATTAAATTCTTTTTTTAATTTAATTTTATGGGTAAAATTTGCTACTTTAAAAAATATCAACAAAATTTTAGTTTCAAAATTTATTTTATTATAATAAATAAGCTTTTATATACCTTAAAATTAATTAATCATTAATAAAATGCTATTTTTTCATTAATTTTTTAACATAAATTTTTTTGATATTTTAAAAATTACCTCGTTTTACAATTTAAAATAAATTAAAAAAAAAATGTATTTCAAAACACCCCCCATTTTTTATTATAAATTCTACTAGTTTTATGGTTTTCTAATTTCGAAAAAAATTCGAGGGCAACCAGTCCAAACCACAATTTTCTGGCTATGGGCCTGTATTATGTAAGTGTTGATATTTAGATTTTTAAAAAAAGTTTTCAAAACTCAACTTATAACTTAAGCATCGTTATGTTATTGTATTGTAGTTAAGTCGACTGTTTAACGCAAACTTAAAAAAATTTAACACTGAATCAAGAAAGTACACAATAATTATGAATTTTTTACATGATTTTCATGAATCGCATACATGAATTTGGCTGCAGTAAACAATTACATAATTCACATGAACAATAGCTGATATCCATGTGCAAAATACAGAAAGGTATTAAAACAAGCACATGAATAATTCATAAGCCTAGTGTTTAAAGTTCATAAAATGTGTGTACAAGTTACATGAATCAATAAAAAATTTTGTAAATATCATTAAAAAATAAAATGCGGAACATGAATCATACATAATTGTTGTGAATAAAATACATAAAATACTTGTACATGAATACGAGCAGAACAAGATAAGATAATGAGATAAATGACAAAAATTCATGTTATTATGAACATATACAAGTGAAACGTGAACTATGTTTTAAGTTTAGTCAGCGAAATTCACGTATAGTTCACGTACAAATACAAGAACAGCAAGAAAAATTCATAAAATACGAGTAAAAAATACATGAAACTCATGTACTTTTGCAACGGTAGCGTGAACCACTTTATGCATTTACACAAGAAAAAAAAGTGCTTCCAAAAGAAGATAAAGTGGAAGGAAAAGTCATGAGTTCCAGCCCTTCTACTTTCATACTCAAAAGGCATTCTTTTAACATATGAATGTGATTGGAAGGAATGCTTTCTTAAGTCTGCTCTGAAAGTGCTTCTAAAATATTTCAATGGAAGATTTCTTTGAAGTCTTCAATTAAAAGATTCTAGTACGTATTTTGCATAAAACGTAAAGAAGGCATTCCATGATTCAGAAGTCATAGGACAAAATGCTTCCAAGAAAATATTTAACCAAGCCTTGCCTTGCACAAAACATGCCATGAAAGCTTATTCAAATAGTTTTTTAGAAGTTTAGGAGATTGCCTTCCGAAATCACTTTTCGATAAGACTAAGATGAAGCACACTTGGATTTTTAGAATGTTTTCTGGTAGCAGTGTATCTAAGAATGCATGTGAAGTTTGTATCAAAAATTTTGCTGGGTATTGACCAAAATACATACAACATAAAATGCTAGTAATCTGAATCAAAAAATTACACAATAATTATGAATTTTTACATAATCTGCATGAATCGCATTCATGATTATTGAATCAATTACCAATTAAATGAGTCACATGAACTCTTCATGAAATCCATGTACCAAATAAACAAAATAAAAAACACGAGCACATGAATAATTCATAAGGCTGGTGTTAAAAGTTCATAAAGTATGTGTACAAGATACATGAATAAATAAAAAATTTCGTAAATGTCATGAAAAAATACAATAGAAGCATGAAGCGTTCATAATTTTTGTGAATGAAATTGATATGCATGAAAATGAGAAGAATAAGAACAGTTCATGAGATAAGTGATAAATATACATGAATCTCATATACATATACAAAAGAAACGTGAACTATTTTTTGAGTTTAGTGAACGAAATTCACATAATCCATGTACAATTACAAGGACAGCAAGAATTGTTCATAAAATAACCCAGAAAACATTATGACTCTTAAAAAACTCTTTCAAGACTCATATAAAAGAGGTTTTATCGCCGAAATGCGCTCAAAAAAGACTCGTTTCTGAGTATATTTTCGTATGCTGTGAGCCCTAAAATATGATTCATAATAATGACTGTGTTATGACCTTTTTTGGAATCATAGTAATGAGGCTTTTAAGACTCATATTTTATACTCTTTTAAGACTCATATTAAATACTCTTTTAAGACTTATATTTAGTACTATTTTAAGACTCATATTCAGTACATTTTAATACACATATTAATATTCTTTTATGACTCATAAAATTTATTTTTTCAACGAACATTTGTTACAAAAAATAATGTTCGATTAAGTTCTTGTATATTTATTAGATATGTTGCCTTTCAATAGCCCGATTCTATACTCTCATGGAATACTCGGATATAAGAATCTTTTATGAGTCTTCTTTAAGAATACGCATACATCCATCAATATATGATGCTTGTATGAGTCTTTTTTTATGAACAATCATATGACTTAGGACTCTTTAGGACTCTTTTTTTATGACTTTTTTTTATGAGACTTATTTCTGAACAATTATTTAACACTCATATTAATATTATTTATATTATCACTGTGTATAAGTGGTCATTTGGTTACAAATATTTTACCACACATTCAAAACAATGCATTATAAAATACAATCTTGTATAATTTCCTTTAGAGGGCTTAAAAGGTCAGTCATATCTTATATCACAAATATTTTTATCTCCAATAAAGACTTAAGCGCCAAATAACAAAGCTTAACCCATCACATATTCATGTCATATTTCCTTAAATGTCAATTCTTTTTCAATTTAAGCTATATTAGCTCTATACTTAGCTGTTCAATAATAACGAAAGACCTAAAAATATAACTGAAACCAAGACTCATTAGCTAATATTTATGACGTGCTATGTTATTAAAACAGATTTTAAGCCAGGGCTGCCAAACATATAAAAATAATGTATGAGTTATTTAGCTATTGATTAATCAATTAGCGCTTCGCTTAAGACGACATTTTAATAATTTACAACAATGACAGTTAAAAACAAAAAAAAAAACTAATTAGCATTAACCATAAACAAAAATTACCTTCTTCTAAGCTTCTTCTGCGTTCGACACAACTTAATGAGCTCTAAAATTAGGGATGCACACAGCTCTGCACATCTATTCTTGCCAATAAAGCTCATTATGCAAAACAGACTATATCAAAATCTACTTAATATTCAGAAATATTATCGAAAGTTATTGTTGTATAGGTTTTATTGCAAATAAAACTTTGTGGTGTGAGAAGTTATTAATGTTTATATAGATTAAGTGGTTCTTGAACTGGGCATGAAAAAAAAACAAACAAAAGACCCAAAGACGACGACAACTTTAAAAATAGCAAAAATGCGCTAAGCTCTAAACTGGTTTATTTTGTTGACCATTAAATTAAGAAACGAACGAAAGCTTTAATTAAAACGGAAGTTAAACGCAAGCATTGATTTGCATACCGCCATCCATCCAACGCAGATCTTTTGATCATTAAATAAGTTTTTTATAGATCGAAGGATGTAAAGTATTGAAAGAAATTTAAAACCAGCTAACATACATACTAAAACCTTTAAAGAAATTAAATTTAAACCAGTTCTGGTGACTCATTTTGAAATGTTAGTCTTATGAAGATTTTTTCTTTCATTAATTTTTGCGTTAATGAAGACAGTTTTATTGGAAAAAGTCTAACTTTATAGAAGTCTGAAATTGAAAAGAACTTGTGTAATTAAAAATAATGAACTTCATGACTTGTACTTGTAAGAAGAGTTTAAAAAGCAAAATTAGCAAATGCATGTCATAAAAGCTAGTTGCACGAAGCAAAAACAAAATAACTATTTTGCTTTAATGGCACATTCATCATAATATGCTAGAATTTCAAAGAAAAGATGCCACACAACATTTTAAAAATACTTTACCACTCAATTCTTTCGAAAATTCGTCGAAAAATGGTATTCATAAGCAAACCACATAAGCTACAAAAGTATTCTTTAAAGGGAACGAACGTAAGTGCATGATAAATGTAGTTTTTATGAAAAAAAATATTAAAAAATCCCATGATTTTTTGTTATATTAACGCAATCTCTTTTCAAGCATGACCTAAACATTAATTTAATTTACTTATGTCAAAAACACTCTCTTACGAAGTTATGACCTTTTAATGGTCTACTAACACTGTTCTGCGAAAAAAATTATTGGGAAGTCCTTGGTCAGCTGAGTCATTTCCCAAGTAATTTTTTGTCTAGAATCCATATCCGTCCTCAGAATTGGCAAATCACGTCAGGATTTTGAGATATTTGAGGCTAAGTACACGAAATATTGTAATTATTGCTATTTTTTTTAAGGTAAGATTGGGTTGCACAAAATTTTTTTAACTCTCACAGATCAGTGGGTTACTTTAGGAAACCATTAGAACTCTAGAAACCCTGAAATAAATTAAGGAAATTCTTATGCATATCCGAAGAACGGTTTAGTTCTCGCCTCGGACATAGGCTTCCAAATGATTTTGGAAATTACATCGAGCTACATTGGAACTGTTATACTAAGATAAATTTTTAACTACGGTTCTATAGGTACTTAAATTTGTTTTTGTTCATAAATTAAATTTTTCGGTTTATGGTTTTATAGTATGTATCAAGAACTCATTTTTGTACTTTTTGAGAATTTTATGAACTATAGAAAGGCAATTTTTCGTCGTATTCTTAAATAGTTTTTGGTTCTTCCTTCAAAATTATTGAAATATATTTGTTTTAGCTCCCAT
This sequence comes from Tetanocera ferruginea, assembly GCA_958299015.1. Lineage (NCBI taxonomy): Eukaryota > Metazoa > Arthropoda > Insecta > Diptera > Sciomyzidae > Tetanocera > Tetanocera ferruginea. Next base: position 30,562,567 of record OY282643.1, on the reverse strand, counting down.
CTATACTATGTACTAAAAAATATTAAAAAAAACCGCTTAGATTCTTCATTATTATGGTACATTTCGTTTAATTTTTATTGTTTGTCCACTTTTGTGAGTAATTCTATCGAATACGACTATAATGTCATGCCATCATTGACTTTGTCATGGTTATCTCTAAACTTCTAAATTATTATTTGTGACAGATATGCAAGAAATGCCCTTTAAAACAAAAGTCTTTCGGGTATACAACCTAAATGATCTGGAAATGATCTTTAGTGATAAGAAAAAGACAGAGTTCAGATTCAGACCTCGGAGAGTAAAGAATGGGGTCTTACCGCTTTCTACCAGTTTAATTATACATCTATTACTTTATTTGACTTTCTTTTTATCGATTTTCGTTGAGATCAGCCAAGTTTTTTATATGTCTCCTATACAAAATAAAAAACATGTTGCAACTTAATAGAAGTTTAAGATAAGTACCTCTAGGTTCTAACCGATTTCGACCATTTTCATTACACATCTTTTACTCTATTTGTCAAGAATTTCGAATTTCAGACCGAATGAACCGAAGAATTTATGAACCTCTGATACAAAAGCATTCAAAAGAGGTCCAAGGGTGGTACCCTTAGGGACTGACAGATTTGGAGCATTTTTAGTACATATGTATATATAAATTTATTTAAACAGCTTTTTGACCGAATTTCGTTAAGATCGGTAAAATTTTGTATGTGCCGCCCATACAAAACTACGTTTACACTTATTAGAGGTCCAAGGGAGAAACCCCTGGGTATATAACCTAGTATATAACCGATTTCGACTGTTTAGTGCACATCTATAACTTTATTAACATAGCTTTTTCACAAAGTTTCGTTAAGAGCGGACAACTTTCTAGGTATCTTCAATACCAAATTATGTAATAATATTATATATAGCTCCATGAGTGATAATCATAGGGTATTTTTGACTTCAATGAGTTTAAGTACACATTTATTATTTATTTGTCTGGCTTAATGATCAAGTTTTGTTATGATCGGCTTAGTTTTATATGTACCTCTCATACAAATGCATGTACAGACTTAATGGAAACCAAAGGGAGGTACCCGTAAGTTTTAACCGATTTCGACCATTTTTATTGCACATACTTATTTGTATTTCCTGGAACCTAGTTTCGTTAAGACCGGTCAACTTTTGTAGGTACCTGTCATACCTGTCAAATGAAGTAAGAACTTACTTGCGGTCCAAGGGAGGTACCCATAGGCTGTAACCGATTCCAACAATTTTTAAAACAGATCTCTTTTGATCGAGTTTCGTAAAGATCGGCATACTATCGTACGTACCTTCTATACAAAAGCTCAAGTTCTAAATTAATATAAGTCCAAGAGAGGTATCAAAAGGAGATTGACTACGAACTGACTGATTTCAACCAAATGACACACTTCATACAAATCCAAATCTTAGTTATTTTGATGATCCAACTGGTAAGTTTTTCTTGTTAATATAAAATAATATGTATTGATTCATTGATTTAAAAAAATAAAAACACAAAACTAATAACAAGACATCAAATTAATAATGGAACATAACGTTAATTTAAAATATCATAAGCAAAATAATTTTTAAAAAAACAGTTAATATTTAGTTGGTAACCCCTTAACACTGTTATACACGGAGAGAAATTGTTTGTATGTGATTTTTAGATCATTTATCAAAAAATTAATATCTAATATATAATATCAAATGTTGGTCTGTCTGTTTGTCTCTCTGTTCCGTATAGGCTGCCGAACCGTTTATCCGATGAAGCTGAAATTTGGACACCGAGTACGTTTGATAAAGAGAAAGAACATAGGGGGTGTAAAAAATTGGGCGCCAGTCTGTGGGCGTGGCACTTCATAATATCTTCTAAACGCCTGGACCGATTTCAATGAAATTTGGTATGAATGTTGATCTGCTTCCAAAATGAAACATAAGCTATAAAAAATTTCAAAGACTTCCGCAAGAGGGCACTTTAAGTAGAGCGTTTTAATTTCAATTAAATTTGGTATGAAGGTTCAACTGCGCCGAAGATAAAACATAGGCTATAAAAAATTCCAAAGACTTCCGCAAGAGGTCGCTTTAAGTAGTGCGTTTTTAAGATTCAATAACTCCTAAACGCCTGGACCGATTTCAATGAAATTTGGTATAAAGATTCAACTGCAACCAATAAAAAGCAAAGGTAAAAATTGGGCGGAAGTATGTGGGCGTGATACTCTATAATAACTCCTAAACACTTGAACCAATTTCATTGAAATTTGGTATGAACGTTCAACTGAAACCAAGATAAAACATGGGCTGTAAATTCCAAAGACTTCCGCAAAAGGGCACTTTAATAAATTGTTAAGACTTAATAACTCCTAAATGACTTCACTGATTCTACTAAATTTTGGTTACGTGAAATAACTTGACCCTGTAACAGAATTGAGGCTATTTAAATTTCAGAAAACTTCCGTGAGAGGGCGCTTTATTCAATCAACTATATTTGGCTCATTAACGTCAAAACGGATGAACCGATTTTGATGAAACTTGGTAGGCATTTGTATCTGTTACTGAATTAGATCCTATGCTTTTAAAAGTTCTTTCGACAAAAATTAAGGAATGAGCCGATAGCAAACGAAGTTAAGTTACAAAAAAAAAAAATGAAGAAAAAGAAGTTTAATGAATACGAGCAAAAGCTATATAAAGATCGACCAAAACTGAAGTTGAACGAAAACAATCCACAAATCGAATCGATGCTCCTAGGTTTTTTTAAAAATTGGAATTTTTTTTAAGATAAAATTGCATATTAAATGCATGCTAAGAAAAACTTTAAATGCATTTTTCTCGAAATTACTTTTCAAACTGCACTCAGAAAAAACGTTCTCCGAATATGTTATAAAAGGCATCATATTTAGAGTAAAATGGTCTATAGTGTAAAAGCCTATAGACTTTGCTCCAGAGAATGTCTTTCTCTAAATGCGATCCTAAAAATGATAAACAGCTTCTATGAAAAAGAGAAATATATAAAAATATATCGTTTTTAGAGAAATAGACTTTTTATTTTTGAGAAAACATTTGTATTTATTCAAGAAAACACTTTAAATAGTGCATTTAAAAAATATGGGAACAATTTTTAATTTTCAATAAATTTTTCTCTATAAATGAGAATTTTTTTGTGCGAGAAAATTATTTATTATTATAAGAGACATTGAAAAATTTCCATTTCCTAGAAGTGAAGAGATATTTCTTCGAAAATGTGAAAATTTATTCTAATTGAAGAAAATTTTATTTGAAAAAGAGAAAATTGCTACTATCGAAAATAGAGAAATTTTCACCGGAGAAAGATATGTGTTTTTATTTTCTGAGTGTGGGTGACCATTTTCCTCAGAAACCAGACGTCAGATCGAGACGTTGAAAATGTCATGTTTTTTAATCATGTCTGGCAGGTACAGTTTTACGGAAATTTGACTAAACACTTTCGACGGAGGGGGCAAAACCGTAAAAAACGATAATTTAAAAAAATTTTAAAATTTAATTGATAATTTAAAAAATGTTAACATGGGAGTAGTTTTGAAAATCGTCCTTATTCTGTCTTCGAGACACAACCCCGAGTAACACCGGGTAACATCGACTATTAAATCGACAGTTAAATTAGTATTAATATTAATTGGACATGCCAATATAAGAAATTTTTTAATTGTTTACCAAAAAATTAATATGCTCACTTGTGCCCAATTTATATCATTTTGGTGTTGTTTATAAAAAACATGCTGATTTGCATCCGAAGCATTCCATTTGTTGATTGTTAGCAAAAACAAATTTAATAGAATCTAAGAAATTTTTTAATTTTTTATTAAAATATGTCAAATGTCAACAATATCTTCAAATAAATACGAAATAAGAAAAAACAAAAAAATTCGCTGAATTGTGCCCAAAAATCAAATTAAAAATTATGTTTTCATTGTGTTTTTTAAAGCTAAAGAACTTAGAAATGGAAAAAAAAGGATGAATTTTTTTAAATTGATATGAAACTGACTTTTTTCAAAAGATTATCTTTTAACATTATAATTTAAATATGATTTGTGGCATATGACCGCCACGGCTGGCTGGGACTTAATCTAATCTGGAGGTCCAATTTTCATTCACTTTTTCCAACATTTGTGACGTTCGTGGTGACAAAGTGGTCGATCTTTTCGGCCTTATGGACGTAGACTAGCGACTTCACATATTTCCAAAGAAAATAGTCCAGCGTTAAATTGCACGATCTTGTGTCCGAAACGTGAAATTATGCGGTAACCAAACGTTTCCTTCAGTAATTCAATTGTGGCATGAGCCACACGTGTGACATTTTGCGCCAATTTTTTTTTCAATTTTGTCATATTGAAACCACAGCACCTGCCCATCATGGTTGCCCAATTGAGGAACGAAAAAGTCAGTATTCATGGCTATATAGAGGTCACCATTGACTGTAACTTTCTTGCCAGCATAGTTTTTAAAGAAGTACGGACCAATGATTCCATCAGACCAAAAAAAGCAAACCAAAAAGTCAGTTTTTCTGGATGTAATGGTGTGTCAACAGATTATCTTCACTCCAAATACGACATTTTTGTTTATTAACGTAGCTATTTAACCAAAAGTCAGTTTCATCGCTTAACAAAATTCTTTAATGAAAATTTCGAACAGAACCATTATTTTCAAAAAAAATTTGAACAATCGGGCGTCAATCTATACATTGTGAAATGCCAAACCAAAATAAACTCAAATCACTTGACAGCTGACAAAATGGCCGCGAATTAAAACAGTGTTGCCAACTTTAAGTTCTATACCTCTAAGGAAACACCCTTTTTGATCAAATTAGTTGGATCAAATCAATTCGGACAGGAAAATATCATTTTAATTACAAGAACAAGAACCAACTGAGAATTACATCTTTCGGTTGCTCATATTTTGAGATGGTTTTGAGCTCTATTGAGCTGATTTTAGTTACGAACACTTTGAGCTTGATTTTAGCTTATTTTGTCGACTCGTGTAACGGCTTCCAAATGATTTGGCATTGATTCACTAGTTTTCGGCACTAGGCCAGCTTTAAATTCTTCCAGTCCACAATAAGGGTTAGTTTTAGTTGCAAACGACTAGAAATTATGGGATTTTTCTCATGGTTGCTCCATGTTTGCTCAATAGCATTCAGGTCTGCAAATTGGGATGGAGTTTCTAAGGCATATGGGCAATACTTAAGATTTATATTATTTTATAAGATTTAATTATTCTATAAAAACTGGTTTTAGTTGAACACGATTAAAAATTGTGTGATTTTTCAACTTTTTCTCCAGGTTACTCCATGTGTGCTCAATAGAATTGAAGTCTGCAAATTAGGGGGGAGTATGTAAGACATGTGCAGTGCTGCCAGGTGTCAGTAAAAATAAATCCCCATTTTTGCAACACAAAAAAAAATTTCCCCGTTTTTTACTTTGAGTTTCCCCGTTTTTTTCCCCGTTTTTAAATTTAGAAAGAAGTATCATGAAGCTCCAGTAACTGATATGTCCTTGTCATGATGTCTATGGCCGATGTATTATTATAAATTTGGCCTTCATTTAACCGGGTATATGTCTTTTGCATTATAAAGAACTCATCTTGAGTTTGTGTACCGGCGGCTTGTGGATCGAAGAAAGCTATCTGCAGTCGACTTAAAATGCATTGAAGTTCACTGCTTTGAATATATTGAATATTTATTTATTTTTATAATTCAATATTTATATTTGAACTGCCAAAACTTGACAGCAGACAAACAACAGTTATTCAAATGGCACCTAAATTTATAGCAAGAGATACACTTTTATAGCAAAAGTTCAGAAAGCTGAACTTTTTCGATCTCCTACCATCACATGAAATCACAGAGGATATCACTTACTATAAAAATAAAAAATCCATGTCTGTTTCACACTCACATTCGTCAGTTCCGTAAGGAAGAGTTCACATGCTCTTTCTTTCTTACAAAATATGTGATTGTGGGAGATCATAGAAGATAGCATGGTAACGCGGCATAAGGGTCTGAGATCAACCAAAAAAACATTGCAAAAATTGTATAAATTTATTTAAAATATATATTTTATTATTATGAAAACTTAAACATTCAGTATTTATTTTAATTTCAAAACATTTTTGAAATTTCATCAAATATTTAGTGTGGAGAGTTCCGGATAAAGAGCTTTGGTCAGGAGAGTTCTCTATTTTTGTTTTGCTTAAACCCTGCAGAAAAATGGACCAGATTTAGACTAGTTCTAAACTTGTTCAAAAAAAGTACTGGTCTAGCTAGTACTGGTCCCTCTACATTATCGTTTTGCATTGAACGAGTTGACGCTTTTTACGGGTTGATGTCATAGGAAAAGACAATTGTCCCTATAAACATTCTTTTTTCCCTATATCTGAGCTAGTTCCATTATGAATGGTTCTAAACTGGTCCGTTTTGATATAGTCAAGAAGTGGTCATTTGTAAGCCATATTATCAGCCTTATATGAAACACGGGTTCGTACAATATAACTTATTAAATAAGTGTATATTGTAGCATTTACCACACTATATTTTCATCGAATATGTTTGCGAAAATTAAAAGAAGTTCGGAATCTAAATAAAAAAAAACAGGCCCCAACACGTTTCGAGAGTTTTTGTTTTTTTGTTTTTGTTAGTGCCTGCTGACAAGAAAAACTAATAATATAAAAAATAAATTCAAACTATTCTATGCTGAGTGTCTTTCGTACTAGTTCCAACTAACTCCAATTTCCCTAGAAATAAACTAGTCGGTTTTTCCAATTGTCTCCAAAATAACTCTTGAAAATTAACAACGAAAAAAGCCCTTTCAGCACATGTCGCTTTGGGGAATGTAAAAACTAAACGAAACTAATTTTTTTGTTTTAAACATGGAAACGTGTGGAAAATAAGAGGACAAGGGGGCAAATGATGAAAATGTTTTTTTTAAAGATTGGGTAAATAAAAGCACATAACCTTACAACTATCATTCGTAAAGTCAAACCAAAGATGACGTAAGAAATGACATATTTCGCTTCGACAAGGTAACTCTAAAATTTAAAGCAACGTTGTATTTTTATTTTCCCCGTTTATATCAATGTTTTCTCCGCCATCCCCATTTGAACGAAAAATCCCGAAAAACGGGGAAAATCCCGCCACATGGCAGCTCTGGACATGTGGTAAGTTATTAAGAAGTCAGATTCTCACATTGAAAGCCTTGTGTCTTGGATCGTTATCCTGGTAAAATGAAAATGAACTCTCAATGGCCAACTTCTCATACTTTTCTTCAAATTAATCTTCAATATATTAAGGTATACGTGTTGGTCCATAATACCATCGATAATGTGAAACTTTCTAGGACCTCTCAGCTGCAGGTACTCAGGTACTGCAGGCACTCCATAGCATCTCTGAACCCATACCGTGATTGATTGGGGGGGGGGGGGGGGGGGCAATGATTGTTTATCTCAAGTTCCGCATTAAACTTCTTCCACACACACACCTTTCTCCAATTACGTCAGGCCGCGTTCTTAGTGGATGCTGAAGCTGAAAACGAAATTAAGCGAAAGCTGTGCGATAAACGAGACACAAATAGCTATCTATCTTGTTTTTTCACATAGAATCTATTTTCAACTTCAGCTTCAGCGTTCACTATGAACGCGACCTAAAACTAAACTGTACTATTAAAAGAATACTCTTAATAGTACAAAGTACTAAGTACTCCGCTGCAACTCTGGTTTGATTCTTGACAGTAACATTAGTTTTTATAACCAACACAATTCAAATAAAAGATGGCTTCTTGCTTTCAGAGAAGAATGCATTATTAGTTTTTTTTTTTTGGGTTACATTTTTTTTCTGTGTAGAAAAACTAATGGTTTTATATAGCCAGCCAGTTGTTTTTTTTTTTGTAGTGTTATTGTTGTTATTATATTTTCGGATAACTTACCTCTAGCTAGTAAAATTTAATATTTTAAACACGATGTTTGTTGCGAGTCGTTGAAGAAGCAGCTAGAGCTGGAACCAAAAATTCTCGATAAAAAAAAACGCTTTGAAACAGACTTCAAAGTCAAAGTCACTGAGGCAAAAACCGAGCGAACGTTCCAAGCAAAATGACGTTTGGTTTGTTGGCACTCGAATTGGACTCGCGCAGCCAACAGTCAGTCAGTCAGTTGGATGACGACGTCAGAACTTCGTGAATTGTTTTTAATCACTTTTCTTCACATTTATTTGTGGCTTCCAGGAAAGAAGCAACAAAAAACGCGCAAAAGGTGTTCTGGGTTCGTTCAGGCGAAGGAAGAAGGCAAAGTTTTTTTAATATTGTTGTTGTTTTTGTTGTTAGAAGCAGAACCAAGCGTTGAAGCCGTTGATGCAGGGACAAGTTACCAACAAAAAAAAAAAAAGAAGAAACAGAAACATGCAACAAGAACCAACCACACACAATAAAAACGTTTGTATAACGTAGGTACGACTGGTTGTTGCTGTTTGTGTTGTTGTTGTTGTAGTATTATTGCAGTCGGTACACTTTTTTGAAGTCAATCAGGGGCTCACAATAAAAAGTGAGGGAGAAAATTTAACTTGTTTTTTTTTTCTTATTCTTAGCTGGAATTGCAGACGAAGTTTGTTTAATTTTGTGTTTTATTTTCTTTTTTTTTCGTCTGTTTTTTTTGTTTTATTTTATTAATTCTTGGCTTAATAAAACTTTTGGCGTTGAAGTCGTTGCACTTTTTTTTCTGTTTATTTTTCTATGTTGTTGATTTTTGAAATTTGTTGTTGTATTTTTTTTTTTTTTTTCACTAAATTCGTAGCTATAGGAATTCACGATAATCTTTGGTGGACGCTACTGTATCGAGACATAAAAACGCTCTGCAGTGCAATGTTTGTTAATAAAATGACTCAATATTTAACCTTTAGCCTGTTGTTGGCTTGAACTAGTTGAATGCTTTATTAACTTTTAGTGTTTGCCTTTAATCAGCGCTGTTTTAATTTTATTTTTTAGTTAAAAATGTTCAGTGAAATTTTTTTTTATTATTATTTTTACCACTTTTTTTAATACTTTTAGTTTTGTATTTTTACTTTTTTTTTCTTAAAATTGCATTTGATTATTCCTCATAAAAAACCACACAAAATTTTATTAGAAAATGTTGCATTTAACTATTCACTTTTCTATTGCTGTGTCACTTTTCCAACATATGCAACACTGCAGCGCCTTTTTTTTTTTGTTTTTGTTTTTTTTCTTTCTATTCTATTCTTATTTTAATCGAATCTTTGTTTTTTGGCTTATTTGCCTAATATTCTTTGAATATATTTCTATCACTTTTGATTTTTTTTTTTAATTTGTTTTACATTCACTCAACTTGTTTTACATTTATTTATTTGTTTTTGTAATCACTTGTTTGCATTTATTTTTGTAGTAATCCGTTTGAATTTGTTTTATCCTCAACCGTTATGTCAGGCAGTAACACCACCGCTCAGTGTAATCAACGTTCGTAAACTGTTCGAATTGCTTTTCCGTTTTGTCTGTTGTTGTTCGATATTTCTGCTTTGCTGCATGTTCGAAATTCGAGTTAACTTACATTTGCTCTTAAGTCGAAGTTGGAGAGCGTAAACTGTGTGCTCTTCAGACAACAGTGGTGGTCATCATAGTTGATATGTTTTAAACATTTATATAAAAGGGGTATTTTCAGGTTGAGAGCAATCTTGTACAGCACTTTAAATTATTGGACGAACATAAAAAAATTATTCGGAAAGTTTAATTTAAGTTTCCTTGGAATACATTTTTATGTTTGTATAAAAACGAGTAAAAATTAAATCAACTTTTCATAGAAAAATAACATTTAATATTAAAAAATCTAAGGCCCGTTAACTAATCTCCGAAGTTTAAATTCCTTAACCTCAGATTTCGTAAATAGAGTTTAAATTTTAAACTCAGTTAAAATTATTTTCGTAACTTATCTCATTTTTATCGGCAGTTTACTTAAACTCTGTTTAAAAATTTAAACTGAGATTAAAAAACATATTTGAGCGGCAGTGTAGTAAAAATTCTACAACTTTGACGTAGAACATCAAAATATTTCAAAAATTTTTGATAGAATATTGCAAATTGTCAGTTTCATTTGAATATTTTTTTTTTCAAAACTTAGGCCCGTTAACTGATCTCAATTTTAAACAAAGTTTAGCTTAAACAAAGTTAAAAATTCCTTAACGTCAGTTTAAATTTTAACGCCGATACCTCATCTCAAAAAATCTAAGTTTAACTTGGTGAGGCAAGTTTAAATTTAAACACAGAAATTCTAGGTTTAAAAAATTTAAACTTAGATTTTGTCAAAAATTCTCTGAGAACATTGGAAATATTCTCAATCATAAACAAAAAATAAAAAATAAAAAAATCATACTTCAAAAAATTAAAACAATAAACAAAAACAAACACATTTTAAGTTTTGAAAAAAAATATTCCAATGAAACTGATTTGCATTATTTTATCAAACATTTTTGAAATATTTTGATGTTCTACATCAAAGTAGTAGAATTTTTACTACACTGCCGCTCAAATATGTTTTTTAATCTCAGCTTAAATTTTTTAACAGAGTTTAAGAAAACTGCCGATAAAAATGAGATAAGTTACGAAAATAATTTTAACTTAGTTTAAAATTTAAACTCTGTTTACGAAATCTGAGATTAAGGAATTTAAACTTCAGAGATCAGTTAACGGGCCTTAATATATGTTTGTTTTTTGTTTAGTGTTTTGATTTTTTTTAAGAATGTTTTTTTATTTTTTTTTTTGTTCTTTACGATTGAGAATATTTCCAATGTTCTCAGAGAATTTTTGACAAAATCTAAGTTTAAATTTTTAAACCTAGAATTTCTGTGTTTAAATTTAAACTTGCCTCACGAAGTTAAACTTAGATTTTTTGAGATATCGGCGTTAAAATTTAAACTGAGGTTAAGGAATTTTAAAATCTGTTTAAGCTACACTTTGTTTAAAATTGAAATCAGTTAACGGGCCTTAAATGTATAAAAAAGCCACACTCAGGAAAAAGTTTCTCGGAAAATCATAAAAAGTCTTATATTTAGAAAAAAATTCAATGAACTTTGCGCCAGAGAATACTTTTCTCTAAATATCATTCTAAAAGTTCCCTAAAAATTATTAAAAGCTTCTATGAAAAAGAGAAATATATTAAAATATATCGCTTTTAGAAAAGATGACTTTTTAGTTTCGATAAAAGATTTCTTTTTTATTGAAGAAAATATTTCATAAAGTGAATTTTTTTATCCAAATATAAGAACAATTTTAATATTCAATAAATTTTTCGCTATAAGTGAGAATTTTTTGTGCGAGAAAATTAGGTACTTATCATTATTAGATACATTGAAATATTTCCATTTCCCCCACAAGTGAAGAAATATTTCTTCGTTAATGTGAAAATTTATTTTAGCAATAGAACAATTTATTTGCAAATGAGAAAGTTGCATTATCGAAAATAAAGAAATTTTTAATTGCAGTAAGCTAGGTATTTGTTTTCTGAGTGCAGTCTGTCTCAGTCAGACTTTGATTGTTCAAAAATTGGAGTAAATCGTGTCGAAAACTTTAAAATTGACATTCGACCTCTTACTAATATATACATTTTTACATATATTTCAAGCAAAAGTGCTAAGTCTTATATTTTTAGTTTGTACTTATATAACAACAAATTTTATAGGCAAAGAGGTTCTAGTTTGAATTCAAGCTGAAATAGTTTTTAATGGTAAATGATTTTCAAAATGGAAAAACTTCCCTTGGAAGAACTTCCCTTGTTCTTGCAGAATAGATTAAACTTATTCAGTTATCCTAAACATATTTTCAACAGCGGCTTATTAAATTCTAAATCTCATATTTTTAAGCATATTGATACTTTCTTTGGGTAAAGATCAGCATTTCTGTTTAATTTTTTCTTAATATTTTATTTTTTAAGCTTTGTATCAGGGATTTCAGGTGTAAAACATATTCACACAAACAAGTCTTAAGTTCCCATTAACAAACTTACCTAACATCAACTTGACTTTTAAAATTTTTTTATTTATATTATTCAATATTTGTATATTGTATATTTATAATTGATCATAAGAAGCTCGGTCAAAGTCCTTTCAAGGGCTGAAATGGCCAATTTGTTTTTTTTTTTTTTATATTTATATTAAAAATGTTTGAAGTTCTGTTGATAAGAAATGATAGCACTTTTTCCTAAAATATATGTCTAAAATGCTGTAGAAATACGCTTAAACTTTAACATTTTATAAATTTCTCATTGCGACTTCAGATAAATTTGTAGCAAATTAAGTAATTTTCTTATTTACATTATTTGAAGCAGTTTTCATAAATTAAAACACAAAAATACTGGGTTGCTCTGTGAAGTTCAGTTGTGCCAAGTTAAGAGTAGATAGCATAAGAAATAAAAACAAATATTTTTAAATTTACTTAAATAATATGAAACATTAAATTTTGGCTTTGCACAAATAGTATTGAAAATGCTGACGGAGTACTCACGTACTTTTGAGAGAAGTAGTTTATAAAAAGTACAATTGCATCGAATATGCCATCAGTGCTCTGTCTCTGCCAAGTAATGTTCTTAATTGATGAGAACATCCGAAAGGATTTTTGGACAAATATTAAGAAAAACTTTATTCAATTATAGGCTTAAGAAAAATGTATTACAACATTCATACTTGACAAGTTCCATACAATTCGAACCATTTATTTTGACGGTGACTTAATTCTTTATCATTAAACGAGAGAGAATAGAAAAAAGTTATGAACATTGTACCAAGAAGGGTGGTACATTCCATTCACCTCGAAACATCATTTAAATCATCTTAAAGTTAGACAGCTAAAGCCATTGCAGAAGAGTAACTGACACTTTCCATACAACTCGAATTTTTTAATTGGCTTAGTTCTGGAACATAACCGTGACCGTAGCATGCAGGCTAAGTGTGTGGCTTAGCGTGCTCGGAACCCGAGATCGATCCCCAGTTGCGGCGAAAGTTTTTTTCAATTAAAAAAATTTTAAGTTTCTTGAGAACATGAACTTTAGCCGTTCGGAGTCGGCATAAAACATGTAGATTCAGTTCTCGGTCAATTGGGTGCACATATTTAGTAGCACACACAAAACAATTGATCATAAGAAGCTCGGTCAAAGTGCTTTCAAGGGCTGAAACGGCCAATTTGTTTTCTTTTCCTGAAACATAAACATAATAAAGCAGAGTTTGGAAATTCAGTACAAAGGTACTACCAAAGATCATATAATATATGATTTTAATAATAATATAATATATGTATTGTTTGATCTTTGGTACTACTTAAGACAACATTCACTAATATCATCTTACCGGGGAAAATCCATAGACATTCTTGAAGGAGAGGTTGCACCTATAAAACCACAATTCACTTACAGCAACTTAATCTACTAAACAACTGTAATTTTCTTTATGATTTACCTTTTTATCTAAGTTTAGTAGAGCCTAGGAACTTGGTATAGAATAACAATCCTAAGTTTTTTTATTGATCTTGTGCCCAGTGATTTGAAGCCAATAACTTTTACATTTTAGAAAAACATAAGCACCTAACATAACATAATCATAAAAAGCAAAAAACAAGTGTTGGCAAATAGTGAGTAAGTTGAGAAAACATTAAAAGCTGAAAATAAATATAATGTATAATAATTTCTTTTACTAAGTCAATATGCCAATATAATATTATTGTATAGTTCCTCGAAAATACATTAAAAAGTGAAAAAAGGACCATAAGTGTAGAGCCTTAACTCATCATAAATATATTTGTACACCCAAACTATTAAGAGATATGCAGACCATTAAATTTCAATCATTTACGGATCGATGTTGAATTGTTCTGTCTCTTCGAAATTGATCAGCACATCAGTCAAAAAGGATAATAATTCAAGCCGTGCTGGTTGAAAATAAACACGCACCAACGAAAGGATTATACCTTGAATTTTAATTATTTTTTCTTTAGGAATTTGCTACGATTAATTTTTATAAAAATGTATATATATTTGGCTGTTTTTAGGTTGAATTGAGTGCGAGGATTTTCATATTTGCTCATGCTATGCACGTTTTCAAACAAATTATTTTATAAAATTCCTCTAAAAATCACAAAAGTTAGAGTGTATTATGGTAAAAGTACCCTACCCTGTTTTTTTTATTTTTGGTTTTTTGATAACTTTAACATTACCGAACCAAAAATCACCCAGGCAATATCGGTTTTTTACCTCCATAAAAATCGAATAAGCTTATTAACAATAGATAAATAATTAATATTATATCTTTCCTTATTATCAAGAAGTACAATTCGAAATCCGAAGAAACATTTTACAAAACTTTGTAAAAATTATGAATAAATTTTTATTCATGGATTTCATTTTTGAAACATTAACTCTATTTATGAAAATTTTTATACATGGATTTCATTTTTGAAACATAAATTTTTGTCTCATGTTGGTTTTTAAAAAAATTTATTTAATTTATTTAATAATTCTTAAAGAACGTCTTCTTTAAGAATTATATTTTGAGCTTAATGCCAAAAAATTCATGAAGCAACAGCAAATTTATTTTATGAAGTACAAATAAGTAATTACAAATTTTTTATCTTGGTTCCTTAAATATATTTTTAGTCATATAAGTAAGATTATATTTTATTTAACTTTAATAGAAAATTAAAGAAAAAGAGTATTGCGCGCAGATTTGTATAAGGAATGTTTTGAAATTGAATATGTTTTTTATTGAAACACAAGATAGTATTAATCAAAAGTTCAATTTCTACAGAAATTCTTTTTTTTCTATTTAAAAAGATAGTAGAGGACCAAGTCTAAAAATAATTTTCTCAATTATATTTTTCGAAAGTCCTTTATACAATTTCTCAATTTGCCAAAAATTTTAGGCACAAAAACAAAACAATCTTCATAACGTAACCAATTTTAACCCATTTTTTGAAAATCTTCAAAATTTAATGTGAAGATAAGTTGTGCCCTTTGTTATTATGTTTTGTATATTTGAATAAATAATTGTTTTGCGAAAACCTGCAAAACCCACCTACAATTTCTTTAAACAGATGGATTTTGGTACGCAATATCTGGAACCGGGCAAAATGGATAGAATAATCTTCAGTTTCGCTGATAATTAACCCAGATATCAGTTTAAAGATAGAAACGAGTCGTGTTTTTACAGTTATGCCTGGTTTTCACTTAGTCATTTTTGATTTGACATGAAAGTTTCAAGTGTAAAATATTATATAAATAAAAACTTTTATGTAATGTTTGCTAAAACCATGTGAAGAGATTAGTTTTCCTTTTTTTTTACTTTGTCAAACAGAAAAAAATAGACAACGTGTCGGCATTTTTCATTAGACTGACAATATTTGCAATTGAAAACTGACCTAGTGAAAACCAGGCTTAAGTTTAAATTCATATTTTTATGTGATAACGATCTTTATTATTCTAGTTGAAATTTCTTCTTTAAATCACTAGAGAATAACATATTAACAAAAAAATTAAGATACTACATAAAATTTGTTTTTTTATTGTATTCAAAATATAAATGAAATAACACAATAATTGCGCTGCGTTAAAAATCTCATATATTATATAACATATCTATCGATTTCCTGTTTATATTTACCGAAATTCAAGCAATTAAAGAAGCTGTGCGAAATTAATTTATATGTACAAATATTTTGGCGTAAACAAAATTTTTGAAAAAGAACAATATAAAAATAAAGGAAATAAGAAATAAACCATAAAAAACATTTAAAAAACTTAAAGAAATAAACAAAAAACAAATGCTGGTGTAAAAACTCACAACTGTAAACAATTTTATGAATGAACATTAACACATTTAAAAGCTAGAAAAACAGATGAGATATGTTAAAGAGAATTGTATGAAAAACTACGCGATAAATTTAAGAGCACGTACTTATTTACTCTTCTTCGAATTTCGAATTCTCTCAAGATTATATTTAATTTCGAAGTAAGGTTAATATGTTGCTTCAATGTTTGTTTTGTTATTATATTGTTGCGGCTGTTGCATTTCCGTTCAGATGCAAGTGATAATATCTGCCCGAGATATTTGGGGTTGGTGTAGAAACATATGAAAAAAAACAGTAGAGAAAAGATATAGATTTCAGGCAAATATAAATGCGTAAAATTTTCCTTGAACAAATAGTTTGTCGCACAAATGGTGTCATAATTAATGTAGCAGCGACTGTTGAATGCATTTTTAATGAGAGCGAGCAAAAAAAAAACAACCAACAGAAAAATAGAGCGTCTTTTTTTGTAGAATAGAAAGAGAGACACTATCATAGAAAAAACTAATTTTCTACTATTTATAAAAATAAGTCCAAAAGTAACGAAGAATAAATGAAGTTGAAAACAAAATAACGATTACAGCAATATTTTCGATGACAAACGCTGCGTTTGGCTCTGGCTCTGACTTCACGATTCTTTCGGTGGATTGTAGTACCAGCTAACAACAGCAGCAGCACCAGCACCATCACCATCAGCAGCAGAACCGGAAATTACTGCATCTGTTGTTTTGTTTTATTGTTGCTTTCTTTGTATTTTTATTACGTTTTCTTCTTTTTTTTTTGTTTACATTTTATTCATTTCCAACGAGCTCAAGTTGAATTGCAGCGCAAATCCAAACAAATGCCAAGAAATTCACTTGAAACCCGAATCTTGAAAGAGGGATGATATCGGTGATGTTGTTGTTCTTCTTGTTGCTGCTTCAGCTGTTGGATTTGATTAGAGTTCGTGCGGCGTGGCAAGCAGCGGTGCAGGAAAGTGAAGTACGTCACGGACGCTGGCTCAAATTAGGTTGAAGAACTGATTTTGGTTACATTGAGAAAAACTTTAGTGCATTCCAAGATGAAAAAAGGGACTCGTATTTCTATTATTGTTATCTAAATCAACATCCATTCACACACAAGTACACATTTCATACACACAATTCGAATATTAACACTAGGAATATGACTACCTATAAGAGGATATCCAAAGAATGGATTGCATTTTGAAAGAAGCTATATTTTTCAATAATCGCCACATCCTTAGTGAAGAACACTAGGGAAAGATATGTAAAAGATCCTGTTGGTAAGTATTAATTTTCTACATTTTATTATAAATTTGATTACGATTACAAACAACTTGATTTATTTACAGATGTTCACCTGGAATGTCCGAACTCTTAGCTGGGAAGGTGCCTCTATCAAACTCATGGATATCATATACAAAGCTGATAGCGCTGCAATTCAAGAAATGCTATTAAGCGGACAGTTTTGCTCTTGGGAAGCATCCTGTGATATCTACTACAATGTTTAGTTGGCAAAAGTCTACGGCATCATATCCTGGAATTCACTCCTGTAAATGAACGATTTAACAGAATCCATTTCAAGGCTAAAATTTTCAATAAATAACATGTGTGAAGACTATAATAGAAGACAAGGTCTAAGTTCTCAAATAAAATTTCTACGAGTGCCTGCAAAATGCGACACCGCCTAGTGGTGATGATGGTAGCCACTAGCCTGTCCCAAGCTAGTGTAAAGGAGGAGGGTTGGCATTTTGGTATAATCAAGTATGTTCATTTTGAATTACATGTTGTCATGAGCCCTAGCTTTGAGTTGCAAAATCATGAAAGTGGATACCTGCGTATCTGTAGCGAATGATATAAAACATGCTGTTAGCACGGAGATAGTCAAGAAACCCAGTGGAGTTACTAGCTCTCACAATCATGAATTATGAAAAATCCTATGGCTCTATGGGCATAAGTGAGGAAATAATAATTTAAGGCAAAATAAACATGATAGGATATATTACCAGAAAATTTGACAAAAGAGGCAAATCCTGTGATAAGAAATGCAAATTTCCAAAACGTGTTTACTAGTTTTCTAACACAGATTAAAAAAACGAAGTTAAGTGATGCTATAAGAGATTTTTAAAGTGTACCTTTATAAATGAGGAAAACGTACCTTTTTTGCCAAAAACACACTTTTTTGAAAATTATTAGTTAAATGCTAAATAAGCGCCATATCAGCTTAAAGTTTAAATCTCATGTTTTTTAATTAAGTATAACGGCTAGTTAATTTCGAAGATTTGTTTTAATGAGCTTAATTTACTTAAAAATTACCAAATCCAAAAGTGTACCTTTTGAAAAAAGGCGTACTTTCGTACTAACGGAACTGAAAGTGTACCCCAAAAGGTACAATTGTATTCCTTGTAGCATCACTGAGATAAGTTAAAACAAGAACGCAATAGTATAGTATTGCTTGTCAGACATGTACATACAAAACTAACAAATTCATTGGCAGTGCTGAAAAGTAGGGGAGAGTGGGGTGTTGTGACATGGGACATGGGATGTTGTGAGACACGTCAATATCTGACATAGTAGTAATGTTATGAATGCTCACATCAACTGTAAAATATTTTCTCAATGGGATCTCACTTATTATGTGCACTCATCGCATTGACACGTATTTCTAGTGTCTGTAACAACTTTTAATTTTGATCGCGCTCTTAAAAGTTTTTTCTATAGTTTGCCTTTCTGCACTTTCCAGAAACATTGCCAATTAAAAGTAAAGGTGAATATTTATTAATATGATCTATATTCCATTGCCTTTCAATCCACCGAAGTGATTTTGCAAACAATATTGTATGTGATGATAGCGCAATGGCCTTTTGAAAATGTCAAATATGGGGTGTTGTGAGACAGTTAATTTTTGTTTTTATTTCATTATTTTTATAGCCATCATGCCACGTAATGCATATAAAGTATCAACAAAGCCAAAAAGAGATGGGGCATCCATCCACCTAGTGGCAGCCATCAAGAAATTGGCATGGAAAATAATTGTTTTCGGGCTGTCTGCAAATCATATAATCTTGATAAATCGAGAGTGTAAGGAACCCGTTATATGGAAAAGTAGAAGACAAAATTTCTTCCACATCGGTTTCAAATGATAAATTAGTAGATTATGTTGCATAGCAAAGTGGCAAAACAAGCAGGAAACCAGTTTTTCCAATATTTTACAAATTAAATTGGTTTGTCATGGCGTCTGAGCTGAGAAGTGCTGAAGAAGGGTCCTCTGAAGTTTGATCCCCTATTTAAAAAATCAAAGCTCGGCCGGAAGCCTATGTCTGAAGAATAGCCTAATTGTGGAAAAGAATGAAAAAAAAATCCAACCAAAAAAAGGAAAAAAAACCGAAAACAAAAAAATCGCTGAAGGAATCACCAAAGCGTATTCGGCATACGAAATACGTACCGGCAAGAGTTTTGTCATCAGGTGAGGCAGATGTTGACCTTTGCATCATTGGCAGGTCAAACGTGCCAAAAAGTTTGGACAAAAACAAAACTGTTCATATAACCTAATGAAAACCGGTTATTTTCACTGTGCTCGCTGCGAATTAGCCGAATCAGATGAAAGCGAATAATTTCCTTGTCTGTATTTTTATTTTTTCCTATTTCAATACAGACTTTTAAGCAAAAAATGTCATTTTTTTAATATTTATAGTTGTGTCTCACAACACCCATAATTTTTTAAAATCCAAAAATCCCATCTTTTTTTCTAGCTTCAATAAAATTATTAAAATTTTTATATTTAATAAATTCGTTCGCAGGATGTAAGGCAATTGAATAAGCTAAATAAAAAATGTTTTTAGAAAAAAAAATATTTACTTTTAAAAAAGTTATCGTCCAAAAACTAAACCTGACTCACAACACCCCAGTCTCCCCTACTCTTTTTGGATGGAAAACCTTTTTTCCGGAGGACTATCGTAGGCTGGACCATCGAGAGTTTTGTGCTGGCTATGGTTAGCTAATTGCCGCAAGCTTGACAATGAGTCGGCGTGGAGTTACGTCTCAGGCTGACATATCCTATAAGCAAGAGATTTAGATCGATCTCGTTTCATACCAATGAAGGTGAATTGAATTTATCCTCAAAATGAATTTTCACATATTGGCACTGTGGGAAGCAGATTAGTTAAGTTTTAATTTTAAAAGTTTGTAACTTACATAAAGTAGGACACTGGTCTTGCCTCAAAAGAAAAATTATAAATTTTACATGGTGATAATTGTCATTTTGAACTCCGCATGAAAATATTGAAAAGAAGGGCATTCACTAAGAATACTGGCTATCGAATGCTTTGAAACAGGTCTTTGTTTATTAATTATATTCCAAAATATTGGTTTCTGAAGATTAGTCTAGTAAAAAATCGACTCAATTGAACGAATACTGTCGATTGTTTGAAGGACATGAACAAAAGAACACGATATTAATATTATCATGATTAATTACCATTATAAATCATCATGATATTAAGTACTGAAAACATTTTATTGGAGATTGTTTTCTAGAAATCATGACTCCTCGCAAATTGAACTAAGTTGAATTATATGGCAAGAGTCAACTTTAAACTGCAGCGGGTTTCCGCCTGGAAGACGCATGCCTGCATTAATTTTGCAAAAGTCAATATTAAATAAAGCCACTGGATTTCTCCTACAACAAAAAACGCTCAAACGAATTGATTAAGTTTTGATTGACGATATGTAGTCTTCCAGTTAAAAAGACGTATGCTTGCTCTCTAACTCTAACAAAGGCTCTGATCATTAGTCCTGTCGCAACTAAGAGCCGCACACATCTAAGCTAAGCTAAGAATGCGTACAATCCTGTATGCATCCTGAAAAATGCAAAAAGGTCAATGCAGAAGAGGACGAATGCAACTCCGTTCAAAACTTATGGTACAAAGACCAGTTGTTGGAAAACCTGACGATGACTAAGATTTCTGATGGTATTAGAGACTAAATAGGCTGCCATAAATTCTTAGATGAGTTTCAAACCGACTTCTGGTTGTAGCACCAGCTAAATACACTCCGCGTCATTCGATTAAGGCCAGCTAATTGAATATTTATTTGAAGTTAGAACTAATTTTCTGATTAAAAAAATGACTTATATTCTGCTTGAATTGAGTGCTAATACTTCTCAGGAAAAAATATGAGTGCAAAATAAATACGTACTTAATACTACCGTTATTTCCCGCAAAATTTTCAAATTGAGTCGCAAAAAATGTGCAACTCGCGTGCGCTATTAGAATAAGGCCAGTGTGTGTTTTGATGTAGTCGGATTGAAGAAGTACTTGAAGAAGTTGCTTTAGTTTTATTTTTTTTATTGAAAGTGGTATTGAATTAATTTATTCTTTAAAAATGGAACGAGGCAAGGCTTTTTCCGCTGCTGAGAGGGCGAAAATCAAGGCCTACAAGGAAATGTGGCTTAGTAGCCGTATTATTGCAGCAAAAGTCGGGAAAAGTAAAACCGTAACTAATTGTTTTCTTTAAAATGTTGAAAACTACTGGGAAAAATATGAAAGGCAAGACTTAAGAGCGACTTTAGTCCAGGACTTATAATGCGAGCAGCTTCAAATTCAGCTCAGTCTGCTACTAAATTAACTGCTAAAACTGGAATAAAAGCCATTCTATCAACTGTTCGACGAATAATTTAACCGTCGGAATACATCCAACAAAAAAAATTACGCAAAAAGCCACCTCTGAATCACCTTCGAAAGCAATTACGATTGGAGTTTGCCAAAGAAAAGATGACGTGGTCCGTCCAGTGGAAAAAGGTTGTATTTTCGGACGAAAAAAAATTTAATTTTGATGGGCCCGACGGTAACAATTACTACTTTCACGATTTGAGGAAAAAAGAAAAGTTGTTGGCTAGGCACCATAGTCGAGAAGGAGGGTTAATGGTATGGGCAGCACTTTCATGTTACGGAGCAATTGATTTAGTGTTTGAGAATGACTGCTCTATCCTACAAAAATATTCTGGAAAATGCTTTTCCTCATTTTCATAACCTTTTGGGGCGATTGCCATGGATTTATCAGCATGATAATGCGCCGTTCCAAACTGCAAGGACTGTTAAATCCTGGATCAGACATGGGCATTCTGTGGAACTTTTGGCATGGCCACCGTATTCTCCGCACCTCAATATCGTGGAAAACGTTTGGGGTTGGTTGACACGAAAAATCTACGAAAATGGAAGACAATTTGAAGATAAAAAAACACTTGATGAACGCCATAACGACAGATTGGGCAGACATCAACTAAAATTATATAAAATAACTCTATGATTCACTCCTCAACCGTATTTTTTAAGTAATTTCTAAAAATAGAGGTTCCACACACTACTGAAAACGGTAAGATTTAAAACATTGTCTAATTTTTTTAAAACAATTTTTATCAAAACCACTTCATTTCAATATTTAAACAGGTGGCCGTGCCTTATTCTAATGAAAAAAAAAAAAAAAAAAAAAAAAATTGGCCATTTCAGCCCTTGAAAGGACTTTGACCGAGCTTCTTATGATCAATTGTGCTGTGTGTGTTATTAAATGTTTGTACACAATTGACCGAGAACTGGACCTTCCTGTTTTATGCCGATTCCGAACGGCTAAAGTTCATGTTCTCAAGAAGCTTTACATGGCATTATTTACTCTCTGAGGTTTGCCATTGTCTGCAGAGAGATGATGACAGATCAGAAAAATTTTTTATTAAAAAAAAATTAATTTTCGCCGCGGCTGGGGATCGAACCCGGGCTCCGAGCATGCTAAGCCACACACTTAACCTGCATGCCACGGTCACCACCTTATTCTAATGACTCTTTGAAAAACTGTGAAACGTTTAGAGCGCAGCGAAAGTGGTTTTCAAAATTATATTTCTTTATAAACTAATTGTTCTTAATATAAGAAAATATTTTGACAATTATTTTGCCTTATTTAAAAAAAAAATAAAAATTTATTTTCTCAATGAAACATTTTCTCCCGGGAGTTGTAAATAGGAGTTACAATTTTTAAGATAAACTTCAAATACTTTTTGAAAATTATGAATGTAATTTTGTTCATCAACCGCCAATATTCATGAGTGTAAAATAAAAAAATTGATATCTTTATCTGCTATCTTAAAACCGGAAACTCCCATTTACAACTCCCGGGAGAAAATGTTTCAGGATTGGGCTGAATATAAGAAGTTTTTTTGAATTGAAATAAATCTTATTGGCGTTGGCCCTAATCAAATGACGCTAAGTGTAAGTATTTCGACGGGCAAGTCTTGCAAGTTTGTTTAATGATTTAAAAACGTGCTCGTCTTAGCAACGGCGAAGATAAAATCTGAAGGGCGCCTTAGGAGATGTTAACCCTGTACAGAGCCATCAGCGTAATTGTTGGAGTATCTTATATCCAAGCAATTCGATTTGACCTAAATTAAGTGTCCAAAATTTAAGTTGGTTTTAATTTATTAACGAGCCTTTAAGAGTGACAAAAAACAAGAGAAAACAAAAATGCACAATAAAATTCAAAACTACAACGTGTTGTGCGTCATAAAAAGAGAAAAACAAACAATTAAATTCAATGAATTCCATCTGACCAACCATAAATAAATCGTGCATGTATATCGGCTAAAAAATTTAACTGCGGTCTGGCTGCACATGGGTTTCAATGGGATTCCAATGTGAGAAAAAAAAAATATGAATTTTTATCCAAACTCAACAATAGTTCTGAGCAAATTTTATGACGCTCGCCGTCTGAGTCAATTCTAGGATGCAGCCATGTAGTTGATTAAATTTTGCAGAACGATAGACGCCAAAAACTTCAAGCATTTAAAACAAATATTTTGATAATCAAGCAAAAATCGAGTTTGTTCCGAATAGTGGGCGTGTAAGTGTGTCGGATGGTGCAAACGTTCCGATATTGTGCCAGTCAGAAAAAGGCGTAAAAAAAACTACAGAAAATAATCATGCAAATCGCCGGGTTCAGAATGTTTAGCAGCACAACTTCCGGTGGCGTGCGGCAGCAACAGCAACAGCAACAGCCACCATTGCTGCCGCAACAGCGCCAAAACACTATTTTGTTTTTTTTTATGAAATAAACAGATACAAATAGCAACAACAACAACAACAACGACAATTCAAACATAAGCACAAACGTTGGTGGTTTTTGTTTTGCTTTTGTGTTTATGTTTTTGTGTTTTATTGTTGTTGTTGTTGTTGTTGTTTCTTTTGCCTTTTGTTCAACTTGTATCTGCATCTGTTCGCGCAAGTTTATCTGAAAAATGCGAATTTCATTCTGCAAAGACAAACAAGAACAACAACAAAATAAATATCTTTCAGCTACACTGCACAGCGCTGAGTGTTTCTGCGTTCCTGTTAGTTTTTGATGTTGTTGTGTTAAGCATGTTTGTCTGTTGGTGTTTGTCGTCTCGTCTGGCTGTTTGTTGTCGTTCGCTTTATGCGCTAGTATTCTGTGCAAAAATTCAAAAATAAAAAAAAAAAAAACATCGAAACATGTTTACTTGTAAGCAGGGCAAATATAACTAATCTTTGCTGTTGTTGTGCACATTCAGCAACAATAACCAACAATACCAACAACAATCACAACAACACCATGAACAACAATCAGCTACCCATTGAAATAAGCGTTAAAAAGAACGCGTCCGTCTTGTGCAGCGCCCGCTGTAGACAAGCAACAGGTTCATCATACATACATCGAGATACATATAATCAGATACTTGCTAACATTAACGGGGGGTAGTTACCACTCACTGCTCTGCTCTGTGTGTGTTTGTTGTTTTTGTTGTTATTTTGAACCATTATTAGTATGTCATCCCAGTTTTGACATGGGTTGGTTTCTCACTTATTTTGCTTCTTTACTTCGAGAATCTTTTGTTTCGTTGCTCATTTAAGGCATCTACCATAGCTATCTACCTGTTGTTATTATTTTGTTTTTTTTGTTTTGTATTTTTTTTCAGATATGTTAAAACATATTCAAATTCATAAAATTTACTTTTGTTATCAAAAACAGTTTGAAGTTGTGTCAAGAAAAATCATGACAAAGCAACCAACAACTTGATGTATGAATAGCTATCTTTAGTTTTTAAGCTTAGCTAAACAAACGTTACACAGTTGCAAGATATCTTAAACACGGATATTTCAACAGATACATCTGAACAAAAAATTAGGTACACCAGGGCTTTAGTGAGTTTTTTCGAAATAATTTATTATTCAAATATTTTTTTGTAAAAAAGTAATTCTAATTTTAGAGTTCAATATATTAAAAATAAGAAAAACAATTTTAATTCCAAACAAAAATAAAGAAAAACAAGCAAAGAAAGTCTAAACTCGGTCTAGGCCGACTATGAAATACCCTAAGCCTACTTTTTCAAAAAAAAAATTATTGAAAATGGGCCTGTCCGTGGGCGGATGAAGCCTTTATTTTATATGCATTTAAATGGTGAATAAAAATTTACACATTCCACGTTTTATTTCTGTAGCTTACAGTTAATGCCTTTATTATGCTTTCGCTATGAGAGGTGGGCGTGTTCATGGACGGATTACTCCCAATTTTTGAACACACTTTAGGTTTGGTATAAAATACAGACATACCAAATTTGATCTCTCTATGACAAACATAATCTTATTTATTCAGTTTAAAACTTTTTGGGTTGTGTGGGAGATGTAGGTGTGTCCGTGGGCGGATGACGTCCATTTTTCCAAATCGTCTTTGTTTTGTTACAAAAAACACATTTACCAAATTTTATATCTGTAGGTTAAACAGAGGCTTATTTATGGCGTTTTCAATTCTTGGGTTGCATGGGAGATGGGCGTACCAGTGGGCGGATTTCCATTTTTCTAAGACATCTTTGTGTAAATACAAAACACATACACACCAAATTTTATTGTTGTAGGTTAGTTATTAGCTTATTTATGCAGTTTTCAATTTTTGCGTTGCATGGGAGGTAGGCGTGTACGTGATCGGATTCCAAAAATATTCAATAGTACAGATTCTTGGATTCATATGACTATTTGTACCAAGTTTCATCTAATTATTTCAACTCCTTGTTCTTATCCTGTGTACACGGACAACACACTGACGGACAGACGGACGGACATGGATAGCTCGACTCACGTGGTGACGCTGATCAAGAATATATATACTTTTCCATACTGGACTCGCTTCGTTCTATGCCTTACAAACGTTTGCACATAGTTAATATATCCTGACCTTTCAGGTTTAGAGTATTATAAGTAATTCAGAACTATAGGTAATGACAATGTTTTTCATGTGGCCATAAAAATAGGTACACCGGCAGTTTATAAAGAAAAAAAATTAGATATTTGCATTTTATTTATTTTTTTTGGGAATACTTCAGCTTAGTACAAACGAGTATCCTGAATATTCGCCATTACTCTTCAAAACAGCCTGAATACTTCTAGGCATGAACGAAACCAAATGCTGGCACGTCTCCAATGGTATACTGTAACATGCTTGCTGAACTTTTTTCCACAAATCGTTCTTATTTTTAAAATTTTGGATAGATATTATTTTCTTCAATTTACCTCAAAGATTCTCAATCGCGTTGAGGTGGGTTGATTTACTGGGCCAGAACATGCAGTCGATTTTGTTGTCCTAAAAAATTCTTTACCAACTTCCATGAGTGTTTGGGGTCATTATCTTGTTGGAACCGCCAAACTAAGGGCATATCTTCACTTGCGTAATTCAATATAATTTCTTGTAATATTTCCACATATTCAAATCGGGTCATAATGTCCTGAATACGAAATATTGCGCCTACGCCATAGTGGGAAAAGCATCCCCAGACCATTATGTTTCCGCCACCATGTTTGAGCGTTTTCCTAGTGTACCGCGGATGGAAATCTTTACCTTTTGGGCGACGAACATTCCTTTCGGCATCATTAGAAAACAAATTTTTGTTGGTCTCGTCGCTCCATAGGATGCTATTCCAATTTTTTACTCCTTCATCTCCTGACCATGAGGCATGAATTTTGACAAATTCTTTCCTCGCGTGTAAGTTCCACGAAGGAGTGGAACCTTACGGGTTATTCTGCCATAGAGCTTTGAATTCACTAACCTTTGTCGAATAGTCTTTGAAGATACTTTATTGCATAATTCTGTTGCTACTGTGCTTGAAGCTATAAAAGGGTCCTTTTTCGCCATTATATAAATGCAATCGTCATTGTTTGGCGTGGTTTTCCGTGTTCTTCCACGTTTTTTTCCAACTTTTTTTTTCTCTAAAGCATTCATGACAAAATTTCGAGAACGTCTAAGAATTTTGGCAATAATTCAATATACATGTTTTCCAGCACGCATCTCAATAACAATCCGCTTTTCTTCGGGTGTACAATGATCACCGCTACCCATCTAGACCACCAAAATCTTTAATGAAGGCTTCAAATTTTAAAATAATTTTACAAACCTTTTAAGGAAAAATTTCAAAACTTCACTTTTGAATAAGAAAAAAAGAAAAAGAACTCTTTTAAATGCACTTAAAATATTTTTTTTCTGAAAGTGTACCTATTTTTTCGTCCACAACGCGTTGCTACTTCGTGATTTATCTCTTGGTAACTACATTTTTGATTAGAAACTGCACTGCAAAAAGATTGCCTGTCAATAATGGAACAACTTGTGTAACGATAAATTTTTAACTTTCAATTTAACTATGACATATTGATTAAAAACCATTTTTTAGGGGATGTACCTAGTTTTTTGTCCAAATGATAAGTGAGCTATTCGATAATGTTTTGCTTGTCAAAAATTACAAACGTGTTTTGTTATACATAGATACATAGTATATATGCAATCATAGTTCTACAACAAAAGAAGAACTATAGTTGATATATCTAAAGAAATACTGTACCTAAAAGTATGTGATGAATATCACTTCAGGTGATGGGCTTCTTAAATTTATTTAAAATATAAGAAATTTATGAATTAACATCTTTATATTATTCTCTATTGATATACGCTGTAGGAAAATTGTGTTCAAAATGACTGACATAAAATTAAAGTGTACAAGAAAAGAAAGAAAAGATTAACTCTCTTGGATCTACAATCAGGATCTTTTCAATCCAGAATAGAAGAGGCATGGAACGCAAGGTCCCTTTTAATAATAAGATTTGCAACCGGCCTAGAGCACCTTCCGAAATGCCTGCCAACCTTCTGGTATCTTTAAAAATGCTGGTTTTTCAACATGGAGGCAATGCTGTTGAACAACCTTGACCTACCAATAGGTAAATGGCCAGGTATTTTGCCATAAACTACGAGTACCTGCCTTTTTGTCATCTAAAATTTTAGGCACATAATGGTTTCAGCTTCACAGAAATTAAGGTCTTCAAGAAAGCTGACGCATTATTGCAGAAGAAGCTGGTTTCCGAAACAATTAACGATACCTACTCAATCCTGCACCACTGCATCACACAACGCTAGCTCTAATGCGGAACTATGATCTACAAAATCGGACTATGAGTCCGACATCACTTTTGTGGGGATTAATGATACTACTAGCAGCCTTGATGCTGAGGATAACACAAGCTCACCAACAACATAGACGTAGAAGACACTTTTATCCTCGAGGTGCCATGGATGGTCTGATATGTGAACTCAGGACATCGACATATATGGTAGTATATTCAAGTTGCAAGGTAAGTAATTGAGTGTTTTTTTAATGAAAAACCATTTTAGTGCTTTTTGTTCTTTTTAATTTCAGTTACATAGACACTGAGGCTCTAAACGTGATCAGTTTGTTTTCTTTAATCATATCTGGCTGAAGATCATGAAGTCCTTCCAGAAATCAACATCAAAAACTTGGTCTCCACAGCGGCAGAAAAGAATTGATGGTCGGGTACAAGGCTAATGATTTTTTATATGGTCTGGGAAACAAACAAGCTGCGTCTCTTTTTGATTACATCCTTACTAAATCTCCTTATTACATATCAACTTTTTATAATTAACGTGAACTGTGAATAGAGAGCTTATCTTATGAGCAATATGCAAAAAGGTTTCAATATCACACTTGGATCTGATCATATATCAAGTAGTATAAGAAACTGGAGAGTTTCAAAAAAACAAATCTGGCCAGATCATAGCTAACAGTTGGGCTAGAAAGTTTGCAGGCTAACATAGTTAAATAAATTTTTTTAGTAAAATTCGATTATATAATTCAACAACGTTGCCTTCGAAGGCAATACAACGATTAAAGCGGACATGTTATTTTACGAGACTTACCTTTTTTATGGCATGATTTCGGTTCGCCTCAAAATAGGCCTCAGTTTCAGTGATAACTTAAGGTCTGCAAAGAAGAAAAAGTCGCTAGGGGCCAGATCTGGAGAATATGGTGGTTGGGCAAGTTCTTTATAGCCTAATTCTTGCAACTTTTCCAGCGTTTTCATTGACTTGTGACACGGTCCTGATGAAACAGCACTTTGTTTTCTTCTTTAAATGGAGCCGTTTTTTCGAAATTTCATCCCTTAAACGCTCCAACACCGCTATGTTATAATAACCGTTGATGGTCTGGCACATTTCTAGGTAATTAATTTATAACATGCCATGCGCTTTAGATGACCTCTTTTTGCAAAAATTGTTTGGATCCTCCCTGCAAAGGCAGATTCTTAAACTGGCCTCCAATAGACATTGGCAGGCTAAATAAAAACAAAGAAATCGCAAAAACTGAATGCGCTACTCGTAAAAATGTGATTTTGGAGGGTATTTTTTCGATAGTTTCAAATCGGATTTTTTAAAAGCATTTAAGCTACTTGAAAATTAACGATAGTATTTGTAAATGTAGTATTTGTTAATGTGAAATTGGTCGCTGAATTCATATTTGAAATCAGATTTTTAATAAATGTGAAATTGAAGTCAATAGCACTTCCCTAACCATACACTTGATACTGTTTTTCATCATTTTTCAAATTCATTCGTTCCCCACGTACAAAATAATGCACACCTACATATTTTAAAATAAAATGATTTAGCATAGTTGGTTATTTAATGAAGTTTATTAAAAAAAAATATAATTCGGAACATATTTGCACAGAAATTATTTTTAGTTTGAAGTAGTCCTGTAGGCGCATTAGGAATTATCGCAATTCGTATTTGTTATCATTGTGATACGATAACAAAATGAATACGCAAACGTTAACGATAAATAATAGCTATTACTTGTAATAGTATTCCTCAATAGTATAGTAGTATAGAGCAATCAAAATGTAATGATAACTATGTCCGCTGTTCTTAATGCTTTTGGTCGGGAACTCTCCAAAGTGATATTGTCAAGAGCAACGACAGCGAAACGCCGTAAATAATATCGCTCTGTTATTGTAAATGAGATTCAAAATGCTTTTGAAATGGTTGATTCCTTTCTGACGGTACACTACGACGAAAAAAAAAATAAAGATATAACTCCTTATAAGGCCGAAAACCTTAGTTGTTAGTGCCTCTCTCATTTTTTGTTTTTCTAATTTATTAGACTAATAAATAATCAATAATAAAACAAAAAAAAAACAAATTGGCCATTTCAGCCCTTGAAAGGACTTTGACCGAGCTTCTTATGATCAATTGTGTTGTGTGTGTTATTAAATGTTTGCACACAATTGACCGAGAACTGGACCTACATGTTTTGTGCCGACTCCGAACGGCTAAAGTTCATGTCCTCAAGAAGCTTTACATGGCATTATTTACTCTCTGAGGTTTGCCATTGTCTGCAGAGAGGTGGTGACCGATTAGAAAAATTTTTTAATGAAAAAAACTTTTCGCCGCGGCTGGGGATCGAACCCGGGCTCCCAGCATGCTAAGCCACACACTTAACCTGCATGCCACGGTCACCACACAATAATAATATCAATAATAATAATAATAATAATAATCAAAATCTAATCCATTAAAGAATTCGTTATGAAATCACATTTATTTGATTTGACTCTTTTAAATCATGTTGCTTTAGTTGTGGTCTCCAGGGTAAGTACTAGGAAAGGAGATTTGAGGTCAACGACATTTGAAGCAAACAAATTTGTCTTCTTGATTTTGTCTTTTGACAAAAACATCGATACAATAGCATATAAGATCCAACTTCTAATACCTTCATTATTAGAAAAATTTTATAAGGCGACCACTACGATTGGCAAAAAAATTTAAATTTGCTGTTATAATAGTTCTAGTGCAGTAACCGAAAAACTTTCTTGGCAAAAGAGTTTAATGATTTTGTACGAACTTTAATTTACTCAAATCAAAGTGGCACATAAGAGTAGTAGGAACTGAGATATGATACTTAAAATCAGAATGGAGCATTTGAGGTCAATGACCTTAAAGCAGAAAAATGTTGTCTTTTTAAAACAAAAACATCCATATATCAAACTTTAAGGTTCAACTGCAAATGCCAGATATGAAAATATGAAGAAAAGTTTGCCAGAAAATATATGAAAATATTGGCAAATGCCAAGATATGAAGAAAAATGAATATGGGCGACCTCTGCGGTCGGTAAAAAAAAATACAAATTTTTTTTTTCGAAATTGCCTTGCAAAAATGCATTAAATGCAAAGGTGACCGGTGAACTTTTTTTTGTGATGCGCTCTAATGTACACTAATATCATGTATAGTTCATGTGACTCATGTAATTGGATACTGGACCGAAATTCATGAAAATCATGTAAAAATTCATAACCATTGTGTACATTTTTGGTATAAGATAAGATATTTTTTATGGTTATTTTAAGAAATTGCTTGAAAATTTGAAAAAAAAGATAGTAACAATAAATTTTCATAAAAGTATATAAAGAAATCTACCCCACAAACAACAGACCAAGAATTTTAAAAGTATATAATCTGAAAATTTTTTATAGAACAGCTTCGAAGAAAAATTAGCTTGTATTAATGCATTTATGGCAACTTTAGACATTTTACGTAATTTTTCTTAGTATATTTCTTAAAAACTAAAAACATACCCATGTACAAAAATAATCTTATATATGTATACAATGTATATGTTCATAAAAAATATCGCAATTTGAAAAATTAAGAATAATTCGAAAATTTTAAAATGATGCAGTCTTTGCTCCAGGCAAACAAACATTGATGTTTTGCTTACTTCATAGTTTTTGTGTTTCCAAAAGAATTTAGAATAAATTTGTTGCCAATCGTCTAGAATTACAAATATTTTTATTTTAACTCAGAGGGTCATCAAATGGCCATAAGCGTACATTTAAAACATGTTTTATTGCAGTAACACTTTTATAATGAGCATTTATATCAACTTCTTGTGGAGTCTCAGTTTGAGGACTTACCTGAAAGAAAATAAGAATAGAGAGGCAAACATTAATAAAGGTACTAAAAAAGTAGGAATTTAATTAAGTAGTAAAATAGATTTACAAAAGTAACAATAGATTTAGTAGTAACGCTACAAATGTATTTGTGTCTGCTAAGACAAACTAGTTCAACAAAGGATAGATTATAAAAAATAAACGTGATAAAAATTAGTTTCAAATTACTTTTTGAAATGAAACAAATTATAAGCAGGACAACTAACATATATAAAGAGAAGGATTTTGAAGAAAAATCCAAGACAAACTATTTCAAAGACAGTTATTGCAGTGAGTTAAGATGTGTGGGAATTATCATAAACATATAATTAAATGCTTTTAATATCAATTATCTAAGTTAACCCAGTTCAATATCGAGTTGAAAAGGAACTAAAACAAGAACTTTTTTCGTTTTTTAACTCAAAAATAACTTATGACTTTTTTCAACTTTAAGTTGAGAACTTTTCTGGCGCATTT
The DNA here is from genome assembly GCA_958299015.1 of Tetanocera ferruginea. Classification (NCBI taxonomy): domain Eukaryota; kingdom Metazoa; phylum Arthropoda; class Insecta; order Diptera; family Sciomyzidae; genus Tetanocera; species Tetanocera ferruginea. The sequence goes on along the minus strand of OY282643.1, from coordinate 30,529,914 downwards.
ATCTATGTCCACATCCTTATCAGGTCAATAAAAATTTTATTGTTACGATTTTATTGAACGGCATTTTATCAAATGCTTTCAAATATAACGAAACTTCACATTCAGCGCTTTCCTTATGTGTCAAAACAATTAAAAAATTGTTTGAATATTTTTAAAAATATTTTGTTGTTCTTCATAGTTTTAACTGCATTTTATTGCATTTTTATTATGAAAGCACTTGATAAAATAAAAGAAAACAAGCCATAAAGTATTCAAAATTCATGCATATCGAAAGAGCTTTAATGAGTGTCTTATTAATAGCATTAAATTAGTTTCAAACAAGATTAGAATCTTAAGTATTATTGCGTATTCAATTTATTCATTCATACTGTCTATTGAACAAAACAAGAATTTGGAAAAATTTTGAAAAGAACACTTCAGAAAACCATAAAAGACATCATAATCCACTCAAGAATTACAATGAAATTTAAGAGCATGTCTCATGAGGCAGAAGCAGCAACGTTTAGGGTGCGAACAAAATGATGGTGCAGAAGGCTAACAGACGGAAATGGAACACTTGCGTTATGTAAAGCTTGTGAACATTGACATAAATGAAAAAAAAAATTCAGAGATCAAGGAAGAACTTCAGTTGCCAACATCTATGTTGGCTTGTGTGACATACTATAAACAATGACAAGGATTTGGTGGCTAATCAGGCTCAAGAATCACGTCATTTAAAAATAAAAATTTGATTTTAAGACTTTTATAATGAGCATTTATTCATTTCAATTCAATTTCAATTTCAATTTCAATTTCAATTTCAATTTCAATTTCAATTTCAATTTCAATTTCAATTTCAATTTCAATTTCAATTTCAATTTCAATATCAACTTCAATTTCAATTTCAATTTCAATTTCAATTTCAATTTCAATTTCAATTTCAATTTCAATTTCAATTTCAATTTTAATTTCAATTTCAATTTCAATTTCAATTTCAATTTCAATTTCAATTTCAATTTCAATTTCAATTTCAATTTCAATTTCAATTTCAATTTCAATTTCAATTTCAATTTCAATTTCAATTTCAATTTCAATTTCAATTTCAATTTCAATTTCAATTTCAATTTCAATTTCAATTTCAATTTCAATTTCAATTTCAATTTCAATTTCAATTTCAATTTCAATTTCAATTTCAATTTCAATTTCAATTTCAATTTCAATTTCAATTTCAATTTCAATTTCAATTTCAATTTCAATTTCAATTTCAATTTCAATTTCAATTTCAATTTCAATTTCAATTTCAATTTCAATTTCAATTTCAATTTCAATTTCAATTTCAATTTCAATTTCAATTTCAATTTCAATTTCAATTTCAATTTCAATTTCAATTTCAATTTCAATTTCAATTTCAATTTCAATTTCAATTTCAATTTCAATTTCAATTTCAATTTCAATTTCAATTTCAATTTCAATTTCAATTTCAATTTCAATTTCAATTTCAATTTCAATTTCAATTTCAATTTCAATTTCAATTTCAATTTCAATTTCAATTTCAATTTCAATTTCAATTTCAATTTCAATTTCAATTTCAATTTCAATTTCAATTTCAATTTCAATTTCAATTTCAATTTCAATTTCAATTTCAATTTCAATTTCAATTTCAATTTCAATTTCAATTTCAATTTCAATTTCAATTTCAATTTCAATTTCAATTTCAATTTCAATTTCAATTTCAATTTCAATTTCAATTTCAATTTCAATTTCAATTTCAATTTCAATTTCAATTTCAATTTCAATTTCAATTTCAATTTCAATTTCAATTTCAATTTCAATTTCAATTTCAATTTCAATTTCAATTTCAATTTCAATTTCAATTTCAATTTCAATTTCAATTTCAATTTCAATTTCAATTTCAATTTCAATGCACCTTCGATATCAAAAAACGTTGCTTAAGTGTTTTTTTGTGATGAAAGGTTTCTTCTATGACCGAAACCTTTGAAATCTTGAGGAAGAAGTGTTGTGCGTTACAGAGGTTAGTATCGTTCAAAAATTCTCTCATGTAAAGATATTTTTCATATGGAACGATGACAGACGAATATATCTGAAATCTTTTGTTAAAGAGTGTATTCGTTTTTCTGCTTTTGGAATGAGTTCACTCTTTTCTCCAGATTTTCGGAACATAAACCGTTCGAAGGCGCCTAAGGCACCCTAAGAAACCCTAAGGTAGGATGTTAATTGCCTTTAACCGGGGCATGATGGTGGGAAGGGCAGGTTGTATCATGGCCTGCTGGATTATATCTGGTTCCGTAGATTTCTAGGGTTTGAAAAATCCTATTCAACTACAGCTGATTTTGTGATAAAACAAGGGAGTGCTTGGTTCCTTATTCTGGCAAGGTTCTGTATCATTTCTAAGTTGCTTGTAGCTCCGTTTTGATCCGGTTTTTTAAAATGGAAATGAGTTTCCATGTAGATAGAGAAAGCGTTTCTGGGCTGGATTCTGTCCATGATCAATCAGGTCTCCTAAGGTATGCCGAGATCGATAGGTGTTTGGATAGCGTATTACGAAGTCTGGTAGTTTCACTTGTAGTATCAATGGACTCACAGAAATTTGTCCAAGATGTTTCCTCTTTGCTAGCCATACTTCTCTAGTTTATGAATTGACATGGATCTATAATTTATAAAGTCCTACCCTAGATTGCTTTAAAAGGCTTTCCGGTGAAGTTTTCTGACATCCATACGTGTCTTCATAGGGTCGCTTGTATACCAACTTGTATTGGTTGGTTTGCAAAATTGAGACTTGAGGCAGAATTTCTGGAAAGCCTTGTTAATTTTTTTCCGTTCAATCTTGACTGCATTGTTAATAGATGCACTGTGAAAAAGGAATAGTTGTTCCGAACTAACGCGATGTTTTCACATTTTTAAAAAGTAATCTCCTGAGCGTTGGTAAAGTCTTAAGAAAAATTGTCATTTCAATTTCAATTTTTATTCGATTTGAGTGTCATAAAAGTTTAATTTAAATTTTATTTCCACTTTTGTTCAATAAAAAATATTTATCGTAAGTATATCTTGAAATGCACTAAAATTTCATCATTTCCAAGAACATCCTTACTATTAAAACTTTCAATCGATGACACTTAACTGTCAAAATGACCTCCATCGCTTGAGATCAACTCAAGGCCCGATTGAAGTGTTTTCAGTTATGTTAAATTACAACAATTACTGCACAACAACAACAATACTAACTCCTTTATAGCAATGATTGGTATTTTTGCACATACAATTGCAATGGTTCGTGGCTCATGTCATTGATTGCTCTGAAGTTGGCTTCATCACTGCGTATGCCAAAGATTTCATTGTTCATTAATATTATGTTCACTGGATCCTAATGAAAATTAATGAAAGCCAACTAGCGAATGCAAATCGACACGCGTGGACAGACAACAACAAACTGACTGAATATGCGAGGACCATACAAAATGGCGTATGCAGACAGCCAGACACTTAATGTTGCTTGCAAGACCACCCAATGTGCAAGGGTTTCATGCAAGCGTGGACTTCGGCGGTCGACTGACGGTTGGTACGATAAATGCGGGTGTACGTGCGGTGATTTACACAGAAATCCTGTGTAGGGGACATCAGTAACAAACAACAATATGACAATGACAACAACAAAATTTTAGAACTGCATTTGAATGTGGCGGTGCACTTAATATGCAGAACATAACGAGACAAAATATCTGAAGAGAGAAAAAAAAAATAATGTTTTATCAGGAAATGTCAATCAGTGGCAGAATATCAAATAAATGCATGAATTTTGGCTGAATTGGGAAGCAAGCATTGGAAAAGGGCAATTGAAAAAAGAATCTGGTCTTAAATTGACTGATCTTCGTTTTTTTATTGTGTCCGTTTGGATTCAAGCATTTGATTTTTTCAAAAAGCTTCTACGAATGCCTGACGTAATCAAATTCAAAGTATTTTCTGTTGATCCTTAACATAAAAAAAGAACATATTTCTTTAGAATAAGAAATAATAGAATTGCCTTAAGCACTACATAAAATTGAAAGTCGTGAACACAAAAAAACCTACAAATAAATTAGTTTCTTAAAATTTATAATACAAAAAATACTCATTCAAGTCGTTACACGATGATACCCAGTCATATTTCAACATGTCAAAACATAAAGTTTTGTGACTGAATTTTCAACTCACTGAAATTGAAGTCTACAACTGCAGTTGAAAGAAAATACTTTCAATTTCACTACCTTTTCAACAATACACGTTGTCGATTTATTACCAACCATACGAGTATTATGCACGCTTCGCTGCTTACAATCATCGACAAGCGCCCAAAGGCACAAAGACAATCATGATGATGATAATGATGATGATGCTTGGAAAAGTAATCGATCTCTGTGATATATTAGAAGGCGTTAACCCTAGCTCACACGATTTCGATCTCGATGGTGATTTCAATCTGTTGGTCTCCATTTCATGCCCTCTCACTAACTTATGTGCCCCGCTTAAAACGTCAAGACGTTGATGATTGCCGCGTTGATCAACACGATCGACAGAGACAACGACTGCAATGTGCGGTAGGTCGATCTAGTCGAGTGTGTGTATGTGTTGCGCCCCGGGTCGACCAAACAAAGCGATACCTTCATAAAAATGTCGTCCGAATGCACTTTATGTGGTTGTTGTATTATTTATGAGAAAAGCGCAAACTTGGACGAAACACAAGAGCAGAAGGAAGAAAACAGTATGTTTCAGGTCTTTATTATTGTGGCTAAAAGCAAATAACCCCGACTGGCCCAAATAGCGTCAACGAAAAGATAGAAACAAGTAATTGTAAATGCTTGTATGACCGAATACTTGAGTTGAATGGTTGAGTGGATCAAATGGCGACAGCAACAAAATAAAAACCCAGACCATGCTCGCTATAAAGAGTTGCGTGAAGTTGGTGTTGTTTTTGTTCGCTCCCGGCAGTCGATGATAAATTAAGAGGCGGACGAGGTTTGCTCTAAAAACAAAACTAATAGCTTGAGCAGAAAGAGTTGTAAGTTTCTTATCTTAACTTAACTTACCTCAAGAGATGAAGCTTATAGCGAGTAGGTTAAAAAAAACTTAAAAATAATTAAAATGCAGGAGTTGCAGGTGATTGATGCTACTCTTAACATGTCTGCGGTAATGATGCTAGGAAAAATATGAATGCAAGCCCTGCAAATATTTTCAATCGTCTCAGAATCGTCATGGAATCAGGGAATCGCTTAAAAGAGTTATCCGAGTATCGCCAAATGTAAGCAGCTGAAACAATAAAAGCGATCTAACATTTTTTTAATAAAATTGAAATGAAATGAAATTGAAATTGAAATTGAAATTGAAATTGAAATTGAAATTGAAATTGAAATTGAAATTGAAATTGAAATTGAAATTGAAATTGAAATTGAAATTGAAATTGAAATTGAAATTGAAATTGAAATTGAAATTGAAATTGAAATTGAAATTGAAATTGAAATTGAAATTGAAATTGAAATTGAAATTGAAATTGAAATTGAAATTGAAATTGAAATTGAAATTGAAATTGAAATTGAAATTGAAATTGAAATTGAAATGAAATTGAAATGAAATTGAAATGATATTGAAATGAAATTGAAATTGAAATTGAAATGAAATTGAAATGAAAATGAAATGATATTGAAATGAAATTGAAATGAAATTGAAATGAAATTGAAATGAAATTGAAATGAAATTGAAATGAAATTGAAATGAAATTGAAATGAAATTGAAATGAAATTGAAATGAAATTGAAATGAAATTGAAATGAAATTGAAATGAAATTGAAATGAAATTGAAATGAAATTGAAATGAAATTGAAATGAAATTGAAATGAAATTGAAATGAAATTGAAATGAAATTGAAATGAAATTGAAATGAAATTGAAATGAAATTGAAATGAAATTGAAATGAAATTGAAATGAAATTGAAATGAAATTGAAATGAAATTGAAATGAAATTGAAATGAAATTGAAATGAAATTGAAATGAAATTGAAATGAAATTGAAATAAAATTGAAATGAAATTGAAATGAAATTGAAATAAAATTGAAATGAAATTGAAATGAAATTGAAATGAAATTGAAATGAAATTGAAATGAAATTGAAATGAAATTGAAATGAAATTGAAATGAAATTGAAATGAAATTGAAATGAAATTGAAATGAAATTGAAATGAAATTGAAATGAAATTGAAATGAAATTGAAATGAAATTGAAATGAAATTGAAATGAAATTGAAATGAAATTGAAATGAAATTGAAATGAAATTGAAATGAAATTGAAATGAAATTGAAATGAAATTGAAATGAAATTGAAATAAAATTGAAATGAAATTGAAATGAAATTGAAATGAAATTGAAATGAAATTGAAATGAAATTGAAATGAAATTGAAATGAAATTGAAATGAAATCGAAATGAAATTGAAATGAAATTGAAATGAAATTGAAGTGAAATTGAAATGAAATTGAAATGAAATTGAAATGAAATTGAAATGAAATTGAAATGAAATTGAAATGAAATTGAAATGAAATTGAAATGAAATTGAAATGAAATTGAAATGAAATTGAAAAGAAATTGAAATGAAATTGAAATGAAGTTGAAACTTAGAAATGATACAGAACCTTGCCAGAATAAGGAACCAAGCACTCCCTTGTCTTATCACAAAATCAGCTGTAGTTGAATAAGATTTTCAAACCCTAGAAATCTACGGAACCAGATATAATCCTGCCGGCCATGATACAACCTGCCCTTCCCAGCATCATGCCCCGGTTAAAGGCAACAAACGTTTTTTGATATCGAAGGCGCATTGAAATTGAATTGAAATTGAAATTGAAATTGAAATTGAAATTGAAATTGAAATTGAAATTGAAATTGAAATTGAAATTGAAATTGAAATTGAAATTGAAATTGAAATTGAAATTGAAATTGAAATTGAAATTGAAATTGAAATTGAAATTGAAATTGAAATTGAAATTGAAATTGAAATTGAAATTGAAATTGAAATTGAAATTGAAATTGAAATTGAAATTGAAATTGAAATTGAAATTGAAATTGAAATTGAAATTGAAATTGAAATTGAAATTGAAATTGAAATTGAAATTGAAATTGAAATTGAAATTGAAATTGAAATTGAAATTGAAATTGAAATTGAAATTGAAATTGAAATTGAAATTGAAATTGAAATTGAAATTGAAATTGAAATTGAAATTGAAATTGAAATTGAAATTGAAATTGAAATTGAAATTGAAATTGAAATTGAAATTGAAATTGAAATTGAAATTGAAATTGAAATTGAAATTGAAATTGAAATTGAAATTGAAATTGAAATTGAAATTGAAATTGAAATTGAAATTGAAATTGAAATTGAAATTGATATTGAAATTGAAATTGAAATTGAAATTAAAATTGAAATTGAAATTGAAATTGAAATTGAAATTGAAATTGAAATTGAAATTGAAATTGAAATTGAAATTGAAATTGAAATTGAAATTGAAATTGAAATTGAAATTGAAATTGAAATTGAAATTGAAATTGAAATTGAAATTGAAATTGAAATTGAAATTGAAATTGAAATTGAAATTGAAATTGAAATTGAAATTGAAATTGAAATTGAAATTGAAATTGAAATTGAAATTGAAATTGAAATTGAAATTGAAATTGAAATTGAAATTGAAATTGAAATTGAAATTGAAATTGAAATTGAAATTGAAATTGAAATTGAAATTGAAATTGAAATTGAAATTGAAATTGAAATTGAAATTGAAATTGAAATTGAAATTGAAATTGAAATTGAAATTGAAATTGAAATTGAAATTGAAATTGAAATTGAAATTGAAATTGAAATTGAAATTGAAATTGAAATTGAAATTGAAATTGAAATTGAAATTGAAATTGAAATTGAAATTGAAATTGAAATTGAAATTGAAATTGAAATTGAAATTGAAATTAAAATTAAAATTGAAATTGAAATTGAAATTGAAATTGAAATTGAAATTGAAATTGAAATTGAAATTGAAATTGAAATTGAAATTGAAATTGAAATTGAAATTGAAATTGAAATTGAAATTGAAATTGAAATTGAAATTGAAATTGAAATTGAAATTGAAATTGAAATTAAAATTGAAATTGAAATTGAAATTGAAATTGAAATTGAAATTGAAATTGAAATTGAAATTGTAATTGAAATTGTAATTGAAATTGAAATTAAAATTGAAATTGAAATTGAAATTGAAATTGAAATTGAAATTGAAATTGAAATTGAAATGAAATTGAAATGAAATTGAAATGAAATTGAAATGAAATTGAAATGAAATTGAAATGAAATTGAAATGAAATTGAAAATGAAAATGAAAATGAAATGAAATTGAATTAAAATTAAAGTTAAATTATATTGTAATGAAAAATTGGTAAAACTGTTAAAATCAATTTTAATTAAATAATTTTAAATGAATATTTATGAATGAAAACAACGAATTGGAACAAATTCTATAGATTGCAACACATGCTCTATAGGCTGCATGCCATGGTACTTGCAACGTATGACGCCTGTTCTTCTCTACCCTCTGATACTATTATCAAAAGTTTATTAATTTTCCATCAGCTCATCTGTGTTGCCATGCAACACAGTGTATAGAGGAAGAGCAATACAGACAGACCCATTAGGAAGATTATCTTATTTGAAGTGTGGCGGCGGGCGCGCTTATCTTAATGAACGAAGCTACTTAGTGGTGCGTGCAGATATGAGTTTGGTCGGTCGCATTGCAGTTCGACTTTCAATTGCTTAACAACGTTTAACCCACAACTGGAATTCTTAAGAATTTAATTTATTTTTTATATTCTCCAAGCAGTTGCAGTGACTGCCTTACAAGAAAAAAACCTTCATATAACAAAATGGGACACGCTTTAACACACCCAAAACTCGCACCTTGATTCATTTGTTTAACTTGAACAATTTCATAAAAGTGTGTCATAGATAGTATGTCGTGTGTTTGAAAGTCGTAAAATTTCAGATGTACAAGAATTGTCATAAAAAAAAAACTTTGTTATCAAACAAAGTTCCAGCTTTTGGTAAATAAAATTATACAAACGACATTTATATTGAATTAAATTTGTTAACATGTTTAAACTATAATAAATATTGTTATGAATTAAGAAACATGTCTTGAATAGCAATATTATTTTCCAACAGAATTTCTTCTGTTCTATTTTCTTTTTACCCGGCTTAATACAACTTGATATAATTATGTCTGCACTCGACTTCTACTCAATAAAACTCTCTTTTTAATGAATAAATATTTTATTATTTCTTAGAAGATATTGCTGGACTATCGACAATTCTGTTGGTACTCGTATTACAACATTTCCTCTTCTGCGAACGACAACTTAATTCCGACAGAAAAAAAAAACAACATCTCAACCATTTTCTAATCTGTTAGCTTATGTTGTCTGTTTTATTTATGGCGACACTAGCGCCAATGTGACAATACGAAGAGCAACAAAAATATTGTTGACGCCATTGCGACAATTGCGCCATTTAATTAAATCAAGAGGCACTTTAAGGCACAAAGCGTAACGGATGCGATTCATAATGCGTTCAGTGCAAAGTTTAAGTTTTTTTTATATACCAAAAGCATGAGATTTGTTCCATCTTCTAATTTTAATTCGTTGAAGTTATCAATGAATTGAACGATCGATTGAGCACAGCACGCACATTCAATAATTGTCGAACGATCAGCTGTGTGAAGTCACAATATGTTGGTGGATGATATAATTAGATGAATGGTTTGGCTGAACATATTGCTAAGAATCATTATGAAATAATTGCTATGAAAGATAGACTTTGAGAAAATGCTGACTCCAATAAGAATTTCATGTGTGTAGTTCACCCAAAGTTAATTTTAAGAATTCCTTTTTATACTGAAACGAATTCAATGTAACGCGAATTATAGAGTTATGAAATGAAATACATAAAAATGGTTGGCGGGAAACTTAAACAGATCTGACTCTGACTCAGCGGCTTCTTGTGAGGCCTGTTGTGTGAAATGCAAGATTTTTAAAATTAAATTCCTATGGATTTTGATGTAAATGCCAAAAATGTAACGGAAGTGAACTAAAGAGTGGGTCATCAGCTGATTCCTTTTTAAAGATGCTATAAAAATAAAACGTACAATATTTTTCAACGAAACTGTGCTTTATTAGAAACAGTAAACCTTCCGATTGAATACGGAGTATTATTCATTCAAACGGTTGCCTTGACTGGCCCTGCAGTATCCCATTTTGTCAACCCAATTAAACAAAGGCGCAAACAATATTGTGTTTAAGTGCTTAATTCGTTATTTCATTGTCGGTATAACATCGATCTTTAACAGTACTCTTAAAAAAAGTCTATCGGTGTCAAATTTCATCTTCACCAAAATGGCTGATAACCTGACCACATGCAATTCTTCAATGAGCTGCAATAAAATGGTTTGCAATTGGGTCTTTTAAGCGCTATACGTTGATCAAAACGTTATTGCCGTGTACATTTTTGAAGAAAAATGGTCTAATAATGCCGCCGCTTTAAAAACCACAACAGTGAGTCACAACCTCGGAATGCGTTAGCTTCCGGGGGGTAAATCGGGCTAATGGGGCTTACTAGTTGAAGATGACCTCAAAAATAAAAATGTTCTAAGAAGACATTGTAGTGCTCGTAAAGCTCTTTTCAACGACGCATAATTTTTTAAGATCTGACATGTAATGCTTAAGTTATGCAAAAAAGACCATTTTGGCTGTTTTTTCGGTGGTCCAAAAAAAATTTTTTTTTTGTTTTCGGAATCCTCTCGAGGTCAACTTTAAAATAGAGGGTGGTTTTTTCAAACTTTTTTTTCGACCCACTCTACTGTACATGGGTTCGTCGAGCTCCAATTATGACAATTTTTGTTAACAGCAGACGAGATGAAAATGCACTTCATCCGAAAAGATGACTTTTTGAACGATGATATCTAGTCTTGTTAATGAACATGTTCATATATCTAACTTTCTTCTAGAAATTAACGATTATAAGACCCAGTTAGTTAATTATTTAATTTTATTTATATAAAAATTATTTAATTTATATAAAAATCTCGTGTCACGGTGTTAGTGTATGAACTGCTCCGAAACGGCTGGACCGATTTTAATGAATTTTTTTTTTGTATATTAAGTAGGTATGAGAATAGGTTATAAAGTATTTTTTATCTTCCTACCCACGAGGGGCGTGGCAGATTTTTAAGAAAACAATTTTCAGTTTTACTTTCGTTCAAAAATCGCACATAAATGAATGTCGGTACGAACTTACTGCTGACACGCGCCCTTCGACTGTCAAATTTGAGCGATCTTTGGAAAGGGGGGCATGGCACCACCCACACAATTAAACTTTTTGATATCGAATAGATTTGGAACTTGATGTCGTATAACAGTAAAGCACAGTTTGAAATAACTGATTGGTCAAGTCTTTCAATTATGAAAAAGACACGGGCATTGAAAAACGGGGCGTGGTTACGCTCATACAACTCGAATTTTCGATATAGAATAGCTATGGAAGTAAAATTCACATAACATTTTAACTCAGAATGAAGTTACTATTTGGTGGTGTCTTGCTACTGGAAGACTAGAATGGGCATTGTACGGGGGGTGTACCTCCACCGATATAAGACACATTTTTTAAATTGAATCGCTTTGGAAATAACAGTCACAGATCAAATAAACTCGGTTTGGAGTAACCATTTGGTGAAATTCTACTACTCGAATATACTCGCAAACTAAAACGGGTGGCTCCACCCATAAAAGAAAATTTTTTTATATAATAGCTTTGGAAATAATGGTCAAAGAATATTGAAACTCAGAGTGAAGTTTGTCTATTGACAATCCGGAACAGGCATTGGACAAGGACGGCAGCAACGCACCGGGTACCAGCTAGTTCTATCTATAAAAGGAGCATTAAACTCGGAATGGACTGTAGATCAAGCATTATAAATCAGGAAATTGGATGTAGAAATTAGAAATGAAAACTTAAAACATTATAATTCGAGTAATTTATTCAATAAGATAATAAAAAGTAGTACTTGTGCTTTTGAAAAATTTTGTTGGATAACAATTAATTTGTCACACCTACTTAAAAAAAAGAGGGCTTTAAGCATAAATTACCAAACCAGAACCATGATATCGATCTTTAATATACAAATACAGTGCAATCGTGGTTGTGAGACCTTATTCGTGCAAGATTTGTTCTTTCAATGTTTTCAATGTTCAGTATTCAATCACGAATTACTCCTGAACAACGTTTCTTAATTGTAGAAACTTACTAACAAAATCAATCATCAGTTAGAGAATATTATAGAGTTCTTCAACATCTTTTTGGTCGTTATGAGCGTAAACCTACTTTTTCAAAACACAATAATAGTGTTGAAAGAGGGCGTGTCCGTGGATGGATGAAACCCATAATTTATATACATTTCAATTTTGATGAAAAATTTACACATACCAAGGTTTATTCCTGTACATCAAATGTTAATGCCTATATAGCGTTTTCGCTATTGTAGGTTGTATGGAATTTTGTAACTCTACGTAGTTTTGGTATAAAATACATACATACAAAATTTTTACTTTGTAGATAGATGCAAGCTTATTTATGGAGTTTTAATTTTGTTGGGTTGTGTGGGAAGTAGGCATGTCCGTGTGCGAATAATGTAAATTTTTCAATAAAAAAATTGCCCTGCAAACATTTGTAATCACCTGAGAATCTCCAGAGAATTGCTTGGAAGTGGAAACGATCGCCGGCGAGCTCTTCTGAGAGTCTTCCGGGAATCGCCGAAAGTAAGCAGCTGAGGCCATAAAAGCGATTCGCCGGGAAGATTCGTCGGCGAATCGCCACGAAGAGTGTTAAGCGATTCGCCTGGAAGATTCGCGAACGATTTGCCGAGAGGAGTTTAAAGCGATTCGCCTGGAAGATTCACCAACGAATCGCCGAGAAGAGTCTTATACGATTATAAGAGTCTTATACGTACGGTTCGCCGAGAGGAGTCGTAAGCGATTCGTCGGGAAGATTCGCCAACGAATCGAAAGAAGGGGTTTTTGTTTGTTGCAGAGCATCGTTGTTTAATGTTACAAGTTGTTGTAAGTTTGAACTAACGCTCTTCAGACGTTGTTTTATCCCAGTTTCATGAAGTTTTTTAAAAGTTAAATTTTTTGATTAATTTAAACGAGTTTTCAGAGCCTGCTTCATATTACAATGATAGATTTTGAAAGCATTTTTAAAAGCAATCTTCCAACGATCGCCGGAATGAGCGAAGGAAGATTTTTAAATTTTTTGAGAATCGCGCATTCATTGCTTCGGCAATCGAAAAGCGATCAATTTTCCAGAGAACCCTTAGGCGAATCGCTAGCGCGTCGCCAAATTATCGAATGATAAAGTATTATAATATAATAAAACACCCTAATAAAACACCCTGCAAACATTTGGAAGACGATTGGAAGTTTAGATGGCAAGAAAGGATGGCAGATGACTTGCAAGCAGCAATTCCAGGTTTTGGGAGAAATCATTCCCGCTTTGTAGATGCTGTTAAAGAAGTTTTCCTCATTTTCTCCTTTTCCTATTTTTGCACTTTTAATCTTGACCTTTGTTCACCAATATCTAGACTAATACCATGGACAAGATCAAGACCAATACCATGAATACCATGAATACCATGAACAAGACCAAGACCAAGACCAAGACCAAGACCAAGACCAAGACCAAGACCAAGACCAAGACCAAGACCAAGACCAAGACCAAGACCAAGACCAAGACCAAGACCAAGACCAAGACCAAGACCAAGACCAAGACCAAGACCAAGACCAAGACCAAGACCAAGACCAAGACCAAGACCAAGACCAAGACCAAGACCAAGACCAAGACCAAGACCAAGACCAAGACCAAGACCAAGACCAAGACCAAGACCAAGACCAAGACCAAGACCAAGACCAAGACCAACACCAAGACCAAGACCAAGACCAAGACCAAGACCAAGACCAAGACCAAGACCAAGACCAAGACCAAGACCAAGACCAAGACCAAGACCAAGACCAAGACCAAGACCAAGACCAAGACCAAGACCAAGACCAAGACCAAGACCAAGGCCAAGACCAAGACCAAGACCAAGACCAAGACCAAGACCAAGACCAAGACCAAGACCAAGACCAAGACCAAGACCAAGACCAAGACCAAGACCAAGACCAAGACCAAGACCAAGACCAAGACCAAGACCAAGACCAAGACCAAGACCAAGACCAAGACCAAGACCAAGACCAAGACCAAGACCAAGACCAAGACCAAGACCAAGACCAAGACCAAGACCAAGACCAAGACCAAGACCAAGACCAAGACCAAGACCAAGACCAAGACCAAGACCAAGACCAAGACTAAGACCAAGACCAAGACCAAGACCAAGACCAAGACCAAGACCAAGACCAAGACCAAGACCAAGACCAAGACCAAGACCAAGACCAAGACCAAGACCAAGACCAAGACCAAGACCAAGACCAAGACCAAGACCAAGACCAAGACCAAGACCAAGACCAAGACCAAGACCAAGACCAAGACCAAGACCAAGACCAAGACCAAGACCAAGACCAAGACCAAGACCAAGACCAAGACCAAGACCAAGACCAAGACCAAGACCAAGACCAAGACCAAGATCAAGAAAGACCAAATATTGGTTATTGGGCTTCGTTCAAATTTGTCACAATAAAGGTCTGTCAGCATAATATCGAGCCATAACCGCGAAAAAGATGTAACCAGCAATTTACAAAAATTTGTTTTCTTTTCGAAACTTATGATTTATTTCATTATCAATAATCTATAATTATCTAATATATAAAATCAAATGTTTTTCTTTCTGTCTGTCTGTCTGTCTGTTCCGTATAGGCTCGCGTACTGTTTATCCGATTGAGCTGAAATTTGGACACCGAGTGAGAAAGAACATAGGGGGTGTAAAAAAGTGGGCGGAAGTATGTGGGCGTGGCGCTCTATAATAACTTCTAAACGCCTGGACCAATTTCAATGAAATTTGGTATGAAGGTTCAACTGCTCCCAAAATAAAACATAAGTTATAAAAAATTCCAAAGACTTACGCAAGAGGGCGCTTTAAGAAGTGCATTTTTAAGACTCAATAACTCCTTAGCGCCTGGACCGATTTCAATGAAATTTGGTATGAACGTATGAACTGAAGGTATGAACTGCACCCAAGATAAAGATAGGTAAAAAAGTGAGCGGAAGTATGTGGGCGTGGCACTCTTTAATAACTCCTAATCACGAGGGCGCTTTAAGTAGTGCATTGTTAAGACTCAATAACTCCTAAATGACTTGACCGATTTTACTAAAATTTGGTACGTGAAATAACTTGACACTGCAACAGAATTGAGGCTTTTTAAATTTCAGAAAACTTCCATGAGAGGGCGCTTTATTCAATCGACTATGTTTGGCTCATTCACGTCAAGCAGGATGAACCAATTTTGATGGAACTTGGTAGGCATTTGTATGTGTTACTGAAATAGATCCTATGATTTTAAAAGTTCTTTCGACAAAACTCAAGGAATGAGCCGAAGGCAAACGAAGTCAAGAACCAAAGACTAACGACAAAAAAGAAGTTTAACGAATACCAGCAGAAGCTATATAAAGATGAAGATAAAAAATAACCGAACCAAAACCGAAGTTGAACGAAGACAATCAAAAAATCGGATCGATGCTTATAGAATTCCTTAAAATTGAAATTTATTTGAGATAAATTGCATATTAAATGCATGCTTGGAAAAACTTTAAACGCATTTTTCTCGAAATGACTTTAAAAACTGCACTCAGAAAAAAGTTTCGCGGAATATGATAAAAATGGCATCATATTTACTGAAAAATGGTATTGACCTTGCTATGAAAAAGATAAATATATAAAAATAATTCGATTTCAGGGAAAAGGACTCTTTATTTTTGAGAAAACATTTGGTTTTATTGAAGAACATACTTCTCATAGTAATTTTTTTATGAAAATATAGGAAAAATTTTCATTTTCAAAAAATTTTCTCTATAAACGAGAATTTTTTTGTGCGAGAAAAATATTTGTCATTATAAGAGACATTGAAATATTTCCATTTCCTAGAAGTGAAGAAATATTTCTTCGAAAATCTGAAAATTTATTCTAATTGAAGAAACTTTTATTTGAAAAGAGAAAATTGCTTTTATCGAAAATAGAGAAATTTTTCACCGGAGGAAGATATGTGTTTTTTTTTCTGAGTGCGGGTGTACATTTTCCTCAGAAACCAGACGTCAGATTGAGAAGTTGAAGATGTAATTTTTTGTTTTAATCATGTCTGGCAGATACAGTTTTACGGAAATTTGACTAAACACTTTCGACGGAAGGAGGGGTTAAAACCCCAAAAAACGATAATTTAAATTAATTGAAATTATTTAAATCAAGTTTTGTGGAAGATGATTTAAGCTGCATGCAGAGTAAACGCAGAGTCAGACAGGCAGGCAGACAGGCAATGTAAACAAGAGAGATAGATAGATATTTCTATTTCGCTTGTTGGCACAGATTTCAGCCTGCCTGTTTGAATCGGAGTTCACTATGCACACAACCTTAGTGCACATAGATTGCAATAAGCCAGAGTTTGATTGCTGGTGATGGTTGAAGTGAGGAAATTTTGGCATTTTGTCTTAAATTGTTTGCTTTTTCACTTCTTAGTAAAATGTGCTGGCGATTTTTCTTGTTTTGGTTTTAGATGGTTAGTTTTAATCGGTGTCTGATGAGGCGTGCAGTTGGAACATGAATAAAATATATCCGCAATCATTAAAATCTAAACTATAAAAAAAAAAATGAAATTTTTCACATAAAAGCGCGTCTACCGTATTTTCCCTGTTTTTAATACAGTTTTTCTCGTTTTGCACTTTTAGGTTGGAATTTTTCGTAAACCGGGAATATAGCCCTCTTTTGGCAAGACTGCACCTAGCCATTATTGTTATGCTTGTAATGCCCTCTAGTAAGGGCTTTGAACGAGCTTCTCGTGATCAATTGTGTGTAGGTTTTTTTAAATGTTGGAACAGAAATGATCGAGTTCTAATTTTACTTGTCAAGTGCAAACTTCGAACGTTTTAATAACGACTTTTAAAGCAGGTTTACATGACATTATTTACTCCATGGGATATGTCATGGTCATGACGATCTATCAGCAAATTGAGTTTGAATTAAAAAATGTTTTTTGTCATGTGGGATTTGAACCCGTTATCTTCCATTTTTACTATTCGACATTTAGTACATTTTGATACTTATTTAAATAAATACAAAACAATTACTTAAAGCTTCTTCGTAAAAAATTTAACCTTTTCATAGAAACAAAACATATCGTTGACGTTTTCTGATTATACGCAGCAGTTTACCTACATTACATATAAATAAATAAGTGCTTTGAAAACACTTTTCAATAGGATTTCATGACAGAAGAATTGAATTGGAATTGGATAGAAATTGGACAGGAATTATAGCAGGAACATAACAGAATTTCGGTTAAGAAGACTTATTTATATAAATCACAACGTATAGCTTTTCATAAGCATACATATTTAAAGCTCATATTCCTTTGTTTGCTTTAATATTTAACTACGATTTCCTTTGAACTAACATCCCCTTCTGAAGGGATCTGCCTCATCATAGTTTGTGGTGCTTAATTTGAATATAAAACTAATATATTAGTTTAGCATTATTGAGTGCATTGGCTCATCAGGCTTTTGTCTTATTTTACATACACGTGTCTTATTTTACATAATAGAATGATTGCAGAGTACAATAGAAAAAAAAACAAATTAACTGAGTTATTTACTGATGTTCGCAAAAGTATATAAATTACTGTTAAAGCAAATAATAACAAAATTTTAATTTTCTCTTTAATAGCACGGAGTGGCCAGAAAATTGGTTATAAATTTATGTGGCAGGCAAACGTCTCTTTAGGGTAGAAACATTTTTGTTTCCTCCATGGAAACAAAATGAAAAATAATACTGCGACACAAAACAATATAAGAATGTGCGACAATTTTCAAAATGACAGACTACTATTAACGGAATCTGATAGGAGAAAAAATAAAATGAACACGTGTATCGACGTTTTAAATGTTGACGTCAGTTAATATTAAATATGAAATCGAAATATGTCAAACGTATATTTATAAGTTTTCTTACGTAGAATTTCACTGAATTGCTAATTTGTTTACACTTAAATTTGTTAAACTGACATTTATAAGTTTTCTTATGAATGGTTTTCAGTAAATTGCTAATTAAAGTGTTAATGATTAGTGATTTAGTGAAATTATCTGTAAGAAAACTTTTAAATATGCATTTGACATAGTTATTGTGTTCACAGACCTAGAGTAGAAATAAATAAGCAATTTTGTTCTAAAATATTTTAAGTCTCTAACGTTCTATTCTATTATTCGAGAAGCTTACCAAAAAGATGTTAACAAATAAGTTCTAGAAGAAATTTCACTATATATCAATTTTGATAATATTTGACTACTACTTTTTCTACTTTACTTTTACATATATTTATATATTGAACTTTTTTTAGTTCAATATGTTAAAGCTTTTTTATGAAACTTAAGTTTTCTTCACAATTATTTTAAGTTGTTAAGAACTCACAGCAACAAAAGCTCTCAATAAGTTTCTGTAGCTATTCAAATGAGCCCCCGATTGCTACTTCGCCTTAAATCGTCCTCAGTGGCGCTAACAAGCAGTGCAGTTCACATTCTTTTTCACAACTTCTCTTATCTTGTAGGTTGTCATTGCATCGATTGCATTGAATTCCTTCGCACGATTTACGTTTCAGCCCTCAGCTCCCACATTATGAAAATTGCAATCTACCATATATGTAGGTGTTACTTCAAAGGTTAACGACGTAGCAACCTTTTATATAGAGAAAAATCATCCTTATTTTATTCATTCAATTTTATTTTCGAAATTCTACGAAACAAAAATTTCAATAACAACTCCTACACCATTTTTATGAATAAGTTGTAGGTGCGTCAGATGTACATGGTATGCTTTTTATATGAATCTTTAACAATTAAATATATGTTTTACAAGTGAATCAATGAGTGTGAAAACAGAAGCAGTATTCTTTTAAGTTAGGCTTCTTTGTAGGTTGAGCCACTTGTGACATTTCGCACATTTGGCAGTTATAACATGTAAATTATAATAAAACATATTTTTCAAGATTTTTATTTTTAGCCTAAAACTAATGCCTAAAATTAATGATGATGATGATGATGATTAATGATGATGAACAATTCGCCGGCAGGCTAGATAGCTGTTTCCTTGGCCGCTACACCACCTCAACAGTTGATTATGTGGTTTCTGCAGTTCACTAACTTTGAAAAGCTTATAAACACAATTTACTTAAAACCAAAATGGAATTATACAAAATATAACATTATAGATTATTAATGCTTTTTACTATTACAGCGTGTAAAAAATGAAAATTTTTTTTTTTTTTTAGAATCTGGTTCCTTAAGGTCTTAAGATTGCGTATACGATAAGATTGCGTATAATTTTAGAAAAAAATATCAAATAAAAAAAAAGATATAATATACATTATATTTGTATGTCACGCATTTATTCATATATTATCGTTCATAGAAGAAAATATAATCGCGTTTTTCTCGAAACAAGTTTTTTCGAATTGGTTTCTAAGATATCTCGAGTTCTGCTTGATCGATTTCGATGAAACTTGATTTATTGTAATCTTCATACACTCTGTTAAGCACTCTACCTATAAAAAGTAGAGAAACTTTTATATTTTGTTTTTTACGGCTAAGAATTTCTGCCAAAAAGAGGGGTTTTTTGTAAATTTGTTTTTCAGCGCATGCCATTTTTTTTGTTTACCTTATTTTTTTGTTTGCGTAGGTAGAGTGCTCAACTACAACCCTTTACTGAAGAATGCACTGTGATTTTTTACTTTCCGACGCCTTGGAAATACTGGAGACGAGAAACCAACTTACAACCTTTTTTTAAACATGCCAACTTCAACGACCTCTAGAAAATGAACAACAAATACAAAAACAAAAACATTTTTTTTTTTTATATTTTCAACTTTAACTGTACATAATGTAAATAAATTTGAATTGAATAATTTTATAATACTATGTGAAAAAAATTAATATAAAAGGTGTTGTTTTTAATAGCTTCACACTGTATAGTACCTTAAGAATTGTTAGTTAAAATTTCAGTTGTAACAAAAATAATAAGTCAAATTTCAGAGAAGTCACTGATAAGAAATTATTAGTTTTGAGAAAACTGCTTTTAAAGTCTTAGGTTGCGGTTATAGTGAACGCCGAGTCAGACAGGCAGGCAATGTGAACAAGCGAGATAGATAGCTATCTGCATCTCGTTTTTTTCCAACAGATTTCAGCCTGCCTGTCTGAATCGCGTTCACTATAAACACGGCCTTAAGCTTTGAACCGACTGCCTTGATGGGATCCGATTGACGTGCAATTTGAGGGAGTATTTTTGAAATATTAAACTTTCAGAAAAGCCAAAAAAATTTTAAGGTAAAATCTAAAATCTTCTTTTAAACCGAACAACAATAATATCTAATTATTTCATTGCGGTTATTGTAGAAAGTAGTTTTCTTCAAGTTGAAAATATTTACGTTAATCAGAGCACTGAACCGCTTAACCAAGCTAAACAAGTTAGTGCCAACAAGGAAACTAGGACAACTCTGCTTTTTTTTTCTTCAATTGTATCATCGTGAACTGGCTCACTTCTTGGCAGAGTATGATAACTTATCCAGTAGCTATCACCGCCCCCCCAAGAAATCTGAAGTTCTTCTATTGTAACCAAGTAATCTTGCCTACCTATTGATAGTAGTTCTGTTTCTCCAGTAATTATAATATCCCAACAAGACCACACGAGCGTCTCTCTTTTAAGCCACCTTAACATTTATTTTTAAGAAACATATATTTTTTTAAAAATGCATTAATCAGTCAAAAATAAACATTTTTCCAAAAATGAACAAATTGCATAAAAAAATAAAAAAAATATATATTTTTCACTCCAACATGGTTTTATAGAGCTCTAAACTGGCGGCAGAGAAAAAAAAACGGGGCCTCGTGGTTGCAACGCTGGGAGTCGCAAAAATTGTCCGATCTGGAAAAAAATGACTTTTTTAAATCTTAACAAAATTGGCTATAGCTAGTAGGATAGGAGCTTTTTTAAATTTTTTTTTTTAAATTTTTGGTGATGTTCCAAATTTGAAAGTGTGTTTTTTTTCGAAAAAAATATTGACATTAAAAATTCATAAAAAATCGAAAAAAGCTCGTGTCATACGAAAGCGAATCAAGTTTAAGAAAAATAAAAAAAAAAAATTCGTCAAAAAATGAAGAATGACCCGCTAGTGCCCGCAACCAGTACGAAAAACATGGTTTCGAGATAAACGCGTTAAACGTGAACAAAGAGAAAAATGCGCTCTCAGTAATCCGGCTGTAACTTTTTAACCCGTAGGAAATTTTTCCATGGAATTTTTTATCTTAGAATTTCGAAAATAAAATTTTAGAATATTTACTAAAACAGAAAGTTATAAAAAAAAGTCGATTTAAAAAAACGGTCAATGCCATGTCCACCCTTAATTTAGGGATCTAGATTTCCACAATTTTACAGCTGGTACAAGAATTGAAGCCACACGACCTACCACAACGGATAACTTTTGGTAGCTTTTGTTGAAGATCCACTTTTTTTCGGATAATTGTGTTTGAGAATGAAACTCATTTCTGGTTGAATGGATACGTGAACAAGCAAAATTGCCCTATTTGGTTTGAAGAGCAGCCAAAAGCATTGCAATTATAACCAATGCATCCCGAAAAATGCATTTTTTGGTGTGGATAAAGGGCCGGTGGCTCCATTAGACCGTACTTTTTCAAAAGACGATGCAGGCAGGAACGTTACTGTGCATGGCGAGCATTACCGTGCGATGGTTACAAATTTTTTTTGCCCACAATGAAAGAGCTGAACTTGCCTGACATATGGTTTCAACAAGACGATGCCACACGCCATACAGCACGCTTAACACTGGCCCAATTGAGAGGCGAGTTCGGTTAACACTTTGTTTGACGTTTGGGACCGGTCAATTGGCCGCCTAGATCGTGCGATTTAACGCCTTTAGACTTTTTTTTTGTGGAACCACGTTAAAGCTTATGTCTACAGGGACCAGCTTGCTACGGTTGACACATGGAATAGAATACAAAAGAATTTATTCGTGAGATACCGGCCGATTTGTTGGAGAGAGTGGGTATACAAAAATTTGACCCAGCGTATGAACCCTATGAGGCGTAGCCGCCGTCAACATTTACATGAAATCAACTTTAAAAATTGAATTTTATAGATCGTTCGATCAACTTTAATAAAAATTTCATACATTTCTCTTAATTTTATGTGTTTTTTTTTAATCAAATCCGAAAGCTCTTAAAATCACCCATTGAAGGCAGAAGGTAAGATTCTCGATCCGTGTGGGTTGTTGCTTTTTGAAAAACAAGCAATTCTTCTATATGTCAAACAAAACAATTCACTTAATGCTAAAGGAAAGAAAATACGCTGAAAAAAATACACTTCAAAAGAATTATGCACTTTTTATTATGGTCCTCCATTAGGTTTTTTACCGACCTTTCGTTGACCTAAGTGTATACCCGACGCCATTTACGTCGAAATATTTCGATGTTTTTCGCTTTGTTTGTATGGTCTTCTTAAGATTTATTTTCATTAAAGCCGAATATCTTTTGATTGGACGAAGTTCGGGGCAATTCGGAGGATTGGCTTCGCTTGGTACCACAGTGACATTATTGGCTTGGTACCAATCCATCGCTCTCTGGGCGTAGTGACATGTTGCTAGGTCAGGCCAAAATAGCACTGAACCTTGGTGCTGACATATAAAAGGCAGCAAACGCAGCTCCAGACACTCTCTGATGTAAATTTCGGTGTTGATTGTGCGATCTATTCCTGACTTCGAAGGCCACATTTGCAAATGGCCTACCACACCATGTATTTCTTTGGAAATTTGGTATTCTTTCGGTGGTAAGTTTAAAGGACGCTGCACAGTATAATATCCGAGTCCGGGTAAGTGCTTGAAATCCGCTTTGTAGTACGTTTCATCGTCCATGATCATGCAATCAAATTTGGGCAGGTAATCGCGATACAGTTTTCGAGCCCTCCTCTTGGCTTCGGCGTCCTTTTCTTCTGAACTATCAGGTAGTTTGTGTACTTTATAGCTCCTTAGGTTGTACAATTTTTTAATCCGTTGAACACTTGACTTCGATGTTCCCGCTTTTGATGCCATATCACGAACCGAAGTGCCTGGATTCTGAGTAAACAGCCGCTTAACATTCTGGGCCACCGCTTGATTCGCTGGACCACTTTTTCTCTCTGAGTCTGGCGTTTTTGATAAAGGGATAAGCTGTTTTTGTGGTAACCGTGGCGTGCAGGTTAAGTATGTGGCTTAGCACGCTCGGAGCCCGAGTTCGATCCCCAGTCGCGGCGAAAAGTTTTTTCAATAAACAATTTTTTCTGATCGTTCACCACCTCTCTGCAGACAATGGTAAGCCTCAGAGAGTAAATAATGCCATGTAAAGCTTCTTGAGAACATAAACTTTAGCCGTTCGGAGTCGGCATAAAACATGTTGGTTCAGTTCTCGGTTAATTGTGTGCAAACATTTAATAACACACACAACACAATTGATCATAAGAAGCTCGGTCAAAGTCCTTTCAAGGGCTGAAATGGCCAATTTGTTTTTTTTTTTTTTTGTTTTTGATAAGCTGTTTGTATCGTTTTATGGTCCTTCCGACAGGTTTTACGCACACGCCAACTTCCTTATTGATCTTTTTGTACGTGGTGTTTGGATTTACCAGTTATTTGCAAATAATTGATTTCCGTTTTTCTTCTTGTGGAGACGACATCTTTTCAGTAGCTCTTTTATTTTACTAATGATTATTTTTTTTTTATCTGAAATATTTATACTTTATTAAGGTACCAAATATAGAGTTGCTATAGAGGTAACACTTTTTATAAATAATCTAAAATTAAAAGGACAGTTATTTCTGGGACAGTCTTTAATTTGTTCAACGATTTGTATAATTGTGCAATTGCCGAAAAAGAAAAAAGAACAATGCCGTAAAATGCCTTTACAAGTGCGACTGCAGGACATTTTGTCCGTACAGATACTGTACAGTGCCCATAGCTTCGAGTCAAGTTAATTTAAAAACGACCACAATTGCTATCTTTGCGGTTGAAATGTCCTGCAGGCAACAGAAGGTTATCCGTTTTACTTTTTATTCATTTTTTCTGTTCGAATTGTCTTGCATACATTGTGCTGCCTGAGATAAACTTACTCGGGTCGGGACGTTTATATGCTTCTTCAATGTTTGTCACCAAGTATCCTAGACCCCGCATAGTTCTTCTCTCTCACTTTCATGATATTGCTCACTTGTTAGCACAAGTTTTGATGCTGTACTCCACCAAGCCTATATGATCTCTCTTGTCCTTCTCTCTGTAATTTGGTTGACTAGTCATGACGAAACCACCAAGCAGCCTGCTAGACATCTATGAATACTCAGGCGCGGGACATAAGTTGGAAATAATATTTTGAATTGAAGCCTAATTAACATAATTTGAGTTAAAATTTCAGTTTCAACCGGCTAATTGGTTTTAATCTGCGGTTTTATCGAAAAATTTTGTTTAGTGATGTGACTCATTTATGGCTCAAATGGTATGTCGATAAGGAAAATTGTCATATTTGGAGTGAAAATAATTGACATGAGATTAGCGAAATTTCGTTGCATACCCAAAAAAGCACAGATTGGTACAGCCTGGTGGAATTTTTTGAATCAGAGAACTATCTTTTTCAAAGACAAGGCTACGAGTAGCCTCAGCGTACGACTAATTAAAAGAAAAATTCAATCAAAGCATGATTCCGCTTAATGAACCTAAATGGAGAGATCCCATTAACATTAACAGAATTAACATTATTTATATATGTTATTTTATTTTATCTTTAAAGAGAAACCTATTTAATTCTTTATAAAATTAATACAAAATATCGATTATTATTAATTTTTTATTTGCAGCTGATCACTTCCTGCAACTGCCCAGATGACAAAAATGAACCAAAAACTCTTGTTTATATATTACAAAATTAGGAATGTCCTTTGACTAAATTTATTAGCCTCGTCATTGTAGATATTCCTGCTGTATCTCTCTAGTGCTAAATATTTAAATAACAAAAATACACATAACCGCACAGCTGGAGGTCGTTTCAACCATGTTGAAGAGTATCGCATAGAAAAGCCAAAAATACTTTCCTAAAATTGCTCTACCGCAGATAGCAGCCAACTGATGACTGCAAGTAATTGAAAGAAGATGTCGCTGCATGGTGATGAAGCAGAATTAGAATAACAACAAAAACAACAACAACAGATGTTGGCAAAATTGCAGCAATAAGCTGCTTGCTGACTGGTAAGCAATTCAAAAAGCGAAAATTGTATAATATATGAAAATATTTTCGAATGAAATAAAAATAAACCAATTGATGTAGAAACTAAAAACAGCATCATAAAAATATATTGAGCTGACAACAATAAATAACACAGCAGACCAGCGAAATTAATAACTGTATTACAGCATTCGAAAATAATTCGTCAAATTTAGTAAAAGTGAAGGTGCGAAGACCCATAATAATATCTTTTCAAGAATTCAAAATTTATTTACCAATGATAGTTTTTGATAATGGCAAATTACAAAGGTTAAGGTATGCTCTTTGTTTAAAAAAATATTTTTTTTTTAAATAAAAATAATTATATTTTATTTAATAATTATAATTACAACCATATTAATTTTTTTTTATTACATAAAATTTATTGATCTTAAGCTTTCGAACTTTTCTATTTGTTTTTTTTTTTCTTTTGTGGCACGTCGAATTCTTTGGCCATCTCTAAACTTTGGTCAAATGTCAGTTCTAATGAACCCAAATTATTATTGAAATTTTTATATTGTGGCTGTATTTGCTTTTTAGTTATTAGGCAAAATGTATTCTATTAATATATAAATTGCCACGCCCATATGTGCAATCACATCAAAAATAATGATTTTAAGCAGTCACTAACTAGAATTTGGCATATTATTTACTTTAATATTTCATTTTCGACATAATGACCTTTATGTATTTTTGTTGTAAAATAGTATCCAAGCCTACATGTACAATCTAGCTACATTATTTTACGATATGTAGGAATCACAAACTATAATTTTGTAAACTATCTAGTTTAGTCACTTTCCTGTCATAGCCTAATGTGTATTTTAGTTGTATGATAGTTGCCACGCCCACTGTTTTATTTTATTTGGTTTTAAGTAATCGGGTACAATTTAGAGTCTTGTATAAAATTTGATTTTCTTATCATTTTTTGTTTAACAGAACAGAAGATCTAAGAGGGCCACATGGACCGTTTACTGGGGGAGGATTGAGAGCCTCCCTGCTGTCTACAAAATGTACTGCCAAAAGACCACTCAAACGATATATGTACTCTAGTCAAACCTGAAGCAACACAAAAACTCCGGATGAAACGAAACTCCTTTTAATGAGAACGGACTGACTAGGGTGTGTGTTCGCGGCACAAGTCAATATAATAACAGAGACTTATCACTCAGTACCTGGTGGCAACAAAGCTCTTCCTGACCTCTTTATATCCGAAAAAGTGCGATGGGCTGGGTCTATAAACCATGCATACTTATATAGACATATAGTTGCTCAAATCACCCGTACCCGATGGAATCTACCCAAAAATAATATAGATCGATATAAAATGTCGACTCCTTGGTCCTTTCACTCACTAGAGCGTTCAAGGTCAGCCTTGCTCTATATTCCATTACAAGCAAATTGACAAAAGTAAAAGTTGTGCTTATACCAAGGTGGGTAAAAAGCCCGAACAATAACCTCAATCGAATGAACCAATCAGCCTGAGTTCTTTTCCAGAAAAAGTTCTGGAACTTACTATAAGTGACACTAGTTTTAAAAGCATTCCTTTAAGAAGGTTTGCATTTGTTTATCAGACAGGCAAATCTAAAGTGACTGCAATCCATAGCCCAACCAGTATTACCGAAAATGGTTTCGAGTCAAAACAAAAAGCGTTATGTACATTCATTGATGTCAATACGTCCTATAATGCAATCAAAGAGGTGATCCCAAGGAAAAGGTCTCCCTTAAATTGCAGAATTGATTCTTAGTGTGTTTATATGTAGAATCATCATGATCGAGCTCAGTGGAACATCTTCCGTCATTACTGCCATCAACGTGATTTATTCGCCTACCAACAACGACTTCATGTTAAAATTTGGGGTCTGAAGCAAGAAATAGTATATTAGAAGTTTCTAACTATTGTTAGACCTATGGCTAATTATGCAGGACTTGCAAGTTCAACAACGTAGAACAGCCAACTAACGTCTTAAACTGCAAAGAATGGCATATATTGGAAGGAATCACTGTGCGAATGAGAAAGTGCAGGACTGAAGCCCTTGATGTATTACTTGTACTGCCTCCTTTAACGATAGCAAACGAAAATGAGACATGTCTAAGAGCACTGAGTTTGAAGGCAATAAGTGGTTACAAAACAGGGTATATAAAGATTCTAAAATCCTTCAAAAATTACCACTTTCTAAAAATACGATGTTATAAAACTTAATTTGTGCGAAGTGCTACAAAGAAGTTATGCCTAACAGGCAAATTTCGAAAAATAATAGGTTCAGACCTGAATCTGGCTCACACTTATGGTATACTCATGGGTCTAAATTAGAAAATGGAGAAACAGGAGCTGTGAATGGTCCCAGATTCCAAACACGGGAATGTGTCTGTAGTAAAACTATGGGTTCATATATCAATACACTCCCAGAGAGTCAAGCGGCATTAAAGGCTTGAAGAGCCATACGAGCTTGACTCAAAACTTGTCTTTGATTGTACCAAATCACTGAATGCATTGGGACGAACCAATGATATTGAATTATGACGGGTACTAGAGCATGAAAGGTTTGATGGCAACAAAAAACCAGACTGCCTTGTCAAAAGAAGGACATATCGGATTGGCCCTGAACCATTTTGTTGCAAAGATCCTGCTCAAGCTAACTGATGCAACCTCCAATTTCTAGCAGGTTATTATACAGGTCACTGTGCTGTCAGACACCATATCAAAAAGAAAGGTTTATCTGAATCAGATATTTGAGTATGTGAGCAAGAGGAAGAGACTACAGAACACATCATTTGTGAGAGCCCAGCAATCTGAAAACTCAGACTTCTCTACTTTGGGCATTTGTGCTACCATCAAAGGTCTGAGAGAAGCCAAGCCAGAAACAGTGCTAAAATTCATTAAAGCCTACATCTGTAAAATAATAAAAAAAGCTTTTCTACAATGGATTCATTCGGTCGCGGTCCCATTTACAAGCATAACATTTATTCCTGTTGTATGACAAGTGCCACGCCTACTTCCAAAATCAAACTCGAATACTAAGAAGCTTGTAAGAAACTACTATTTAGAGTTTTTCATGTATTTTGGCTATCATTGATTTACTTGTTAACTAGTTATGGTCCAAAAGAGCTGCAGTTTTATGGGATTTGCCACACCTACTGGTTAAATTTTTATTTGGCCAAAAACTTATTATTTATTTCATCAAGCAGAGCATTTACTCTTGTAGACTAATAATCGAGAATACATTACAAGCAATAATAGTTTTGAAGCACAAGATGTAGGAACCTATTTACATGACAGTAACATTTAAATAATAGAAAAAACAAGTAAAGAAAGTCTAAAGTCGGTCTAGGCCGACTATGAAATACCCTAAACCCACTTTTCCAAAACAAAAATTTTTTTATTGTAAATGGAAGTGTCCGTGGGCGGATGAAGCCCATAATTTATATGCATTTAAATGTTGATGAAAAATTTACACATACCAAGATTTATTCCTGTAGCTCACAGTTAGTGCCTTTATTGTGCTTTCGCTATGGGAGGTGGGCGTGTTGATGGACGGATTACACCCAATTTTTGAACACATCTTAGTTTTGGTATAAAATACATACATACCAAATTTAATTTCTCTATGACAAACATAACCTTATTTATTGAGTTTTAAACTTTTTGGGATGTATGGGAGGTAGGCGTGTCCGTGACCGGATGACGTCCATTTTTCGAAGACATCTTTGTGTTTATATAAAACACATACATATCAAATTTTATTGTTGTAGGCTAATTATGAGCTGAGTTATGCAGTTTTCAATTTTCTCGTTGTATGGGAAGTAGGCGTTTCCGTGGGCGGATGACGTCCATTTTTCAAAACCGTCTTTGTCTTGGCATAAAAAACATATGTGCCAAATTTTAGCTCTTTAGGTTAAACACAGGCTTATTTCTTGCGTTTTCGGTTTTTGGGTTGTATGGGAGGTGGGCGTGTCCGTGAGCGGATGACGACCAGTTTTCGAAAACATCTTTGTGTTGGTATAAAACACATACATATCAAATTTTATTGTTGTAGGTTAACTATGAGCTGAGTTATGCAGTTTTCAATTTTCGCGTTGTTTGGGAGGTAGGCGTGTCTGTGTGCGGATGATTTCCATTTTTCGAAACCATCTTTGTTTTGTTATAAAAAACATATGTGCCAAATTTAAGCTCTTTACGTTTAACACAGGCATATTTATTGCGTTTTCAATTTTTGGGTTGTATGGGAGGTGGTTGTGTCCGTAACCGGATGACGTCCATTTTTCGAAGACATCTTTTTGTTGATACAAAACACATACACACCAAATTTTAATGTTGTAGGCTTATTATGAGCTGAGTTATGCAGTTTTCAATTTTTGCGTTGTATGGGAGGTAGGCGTGTCCGTGGGCGGATTCCAAAAATATTCAATAGTGCAGATCCTTGGGTGCATGTGACCATGTGTACCAAGTTTCATCCAAGTATCTCAACTCCTTCTTCTTATCCTGTGTTTACGGACAACACACAGACGGACAGACGGACAGACGGACGGACGGACGGACGGACGGACGGACGGACATGAATAGGTCGACTCACGAGGTGACGCTGATCAAGAATATATATACTTTTCTATGCCGGACTCACTTCGTTCTATGCGTTACAAACGTTTGCACAAAGTTAATATACCCTGACCTTTCAGGTTTAGGGTATAATAATACATTGAGAGGTATTTAAATTAGGCATCAAGGCTCATGAGGACGATAAGTAGTGAGAAAGAGTAAGAAAGCGGCAAAAATGTCAATTAAGGGCAGTATGCAGCTCTTAATGCAACGGGTGAGAGGTTCGTTGAGACCATAGTCAGTTCTGTGAATAGTTTCGTGGAAATGAAAATGACTCCGAAGCCAGTTCAAGTTCTATACAGAGGGGGCTCAGGTAAGTTCCAGTTCAATTGGTAAAACATAAACCTACACTGAGAAAAAAACACATACCTTGCTCCTGTAAAAAGTTTCTCTATTTTTGATAATAGCAATGTTCTCTTTTTCAAATAAAATTTTCTTTAATTAGAATAAATTTTCACATTTTCGAAGAAATATTTCTATACTTCTAGGAAATGGAAATATTTCAATGTCTCTAATAATGATAAGTATTTTTCTCGCACAAAAAATTTCTCATTTATAGAGAAATTTTATTGAAAATGAAAAACTTTTCTTATATTTTGATAAAAAATTCACTATCAGAAGTATTTTCTTCAATAAAAACAAATATTTTCTCAAAAAAAAAAGTATTTTTCTCTAAAAACGATATATTTTTCTATTTCATGGAACCTTTTTATCATTTTTAGAGAATTTTTAGTATCGTAATTAGAGAATAGCATTCTCTGGAGCAAAGTCTATACCATTGTTCTCTAAATATGATGCCTTTTTTATCATATTCCGAGACACTTTTTTCAGAGTGAAGTGAATTTTCTTTGGACTTTTTCGATACGCTTGGAATGCAGAAGTGTCGAGGGGTTCCGTATGATGGAGCAGTATTCTAAGTGAAGCCTGACCAGCGATGAGTAAAGAGACTTTAAGATGTAGGGAACATTGAATTCTTTGCTATTTCTCATTAGAAACTCAAGCATAGCGTTCGCTTTGTTGACAATCAAGTCGATATGGTCTCTAAAGTTGAGTTATGGGTCGAGAATTATTCCTAAATCTTTTTAAGAGGTGATTCTCTCGAGTAGTAGAGAATTTATGCGGTAGTTGCCCACAATAGGGAACGTTAACCTTGTAAAAATTAAAAAGTGGCATTTGGAGATGTTGAGGGGCAAGTGATTTACTTGGCACTAATCAAAAATGGCATCAAGATCCTCTTGAAGAAGATGCTACACTCCATCGCTGACTTAATTTGGCGAAAAATTTTTAGGTCGTCCGCAAAAAGAAGACATTTAGAATTTCGAACTGCTTGGGGGTGGTTATTAATAAATAGTAGGAACAGCAGCGGGCTAAGATGACTCCCCTGAAGGACACTTGAGGATACACTAATAAGATCAGATGTGCAGTCGTCAATGTGAACAGCTGGTAGCGATTTAAGAGATAAGTTTTAATTCAATTCAGCAGGTTGGAGTGAAATTATATATATGAAAGCTTGTTTAATAACTTCTTTGCAGTCTGTCTACACTTTTCAATATGCAACTTCACCTGTCTTCAAGATATCATACACAATACGTCTGTCTAAGTTTATAGAACCTATAGATGGCTCCACCGTTTGCTGAAATTCCTGAAAAAATTTTCTTTCACTTTTTTATACCTAAATAGTTTTTTTGCAGGCAAAATTAACGCTAAACGATTTCATGTTAATTTTGATTTTGTTACAAATTCTTGAGGTTTGTTGGGAGAAAACAACAGGAAAACAGTCTTCTGGCAAAACCACTGAACCGCTCATATGACAACTTATTGACTGTCATTTAAGCAAGTTGCTTCAATTAAAAAATAGGCACAATTAGAGCTCATTATGCAAGGAACTCAGGCGGCACTTGAGAGACAAGTCAATAAAACGGCCCAGTCACGAACACCCACAGCAACACGGTATTACTTCAAAGTGCAAATTTTCAAATCAATGTCAAATTTTGTTGCGAAAGTAATTAAAACTTTCACTGTCACGCACGTCATATGGCTGAGAAGATGGCCAGGAAGCAATATGGTAAGCATGGAATGATATCAGCAAGTATTGAAGTCAAAAAGAAAATCTGCTGCAAGTGGGTGGAAGAGGTGTCCGCATAGAACAGCATCTATAAATAAGCAGAGCTGCTAGGCCAGGTAACCTTGTCGATTACCTACGGTAAATAAATGGCAGAGAGGCCCACGGAGACACGTACATGACACAAGTTCAATGGATTCGAAAACATGCAATGAATCCCAATATATTATAGCACTACTGCTCCGGGCTGTTAGAGTTGAACCCTAACGTCTTGGCAACAATGCGTTGCTTCTTAAAAAAACACACAAACCAACAATACCGAAAGAAGCTGCTTTAATTTAAACTTATTTTCTTGGCGCAGGTAGCAAGCAGGTCGCTGCGTGAAATGAAAGGAAATAAATATCAGAATAAATAAAGAAGCTAAAAGAGAAGAAATGTGATTTGCTTCTTCTTTGTCGTCTTCTTATTTTTTCATTACACGCGCCAGCAGCAAAACTTTTTCAATATCACGAAAGTACCGATTACGTCGACAATAGCGATGAGAACTTTCTTGTTATGTTGTTGTTGGTATTGTTGCTGGCTGTTGTGTTGGCTTTGATGGCTGTGTTGATGACAAGCGTGCAAGAAATTATATGGCCAAGAACTTTCTTAAAGTTCAGGGTTAATTTAATATTGAGGGTTATTAAATGTCTGCGATTGCGCAGATAATGATGAGGATGCTCTGTTTTTTTTTTTTTTTGCTGTGTGAAATCCTAAGAACTTGTCTGCTGTCACGTTTTAAATAACCGTTCTGCTAGATACTGTCACTCTTAAAAAAAACAAATTGAATTTCCAACGAAATAAAATAGTAGTCGTTTAGGTGCTAGTTTTATTTGCTAACGAACATCGCTAAAGATTCGTTAAAAGTTTCACCTTCGAGTATGAGTTCATAAACTTATGCACCAGCGAAGGCATCACGAATAATTTCAATCGTTCGATGGTGAATATTTTTATTTCCATAAAATATGATGAAGCTTGAGATGCTTAAAAAAACCGATGCAGCTGCAAGCAGTTGATAGACTAATGGTAAGAATAACCCCCTTACATGCTATTGCTCTATGTTCAAATCTCGCTCAATACAATGAAATGTTCCATATCAGTGTTCCATATCAAGAAACATGGGTTCCAAAGTAATGCATGTTACCAAAATGAAGACTTTCGATTGCATTAGTTTTACGAATACGGTTTCAAATCAATGCAAACATAGGTAATATAAGGTTAGGTTAAACCGGCTGGCTCTCTTTGGTGTCTCGGTTGTTGAAAGCCTCTAAGAAATTAGTTGAAACCTTCAAAGATTTGCTCAGAATTTAGGAGGAATTTTGGCTGCATATTTTTATGATGACGTTATCGTGTGCCAACATTTTTAAGTCTAACTATTAGTAAGACGAGACAGGTGCAAAGTCCATGCTCCAGGGTTTCTTGGAGGCCTAGTTCCTTGTACTTTCTGCAATTGTCACGTGTAGACGTGAGTTCTGAGTGTAACAGTCGACCCGAATTTATCGATGCGACGCCATTCTCAACACATCGATCTCTACCTGTTCTACCTGATCTTGGCCTTCATCCATATAAGATCCAACTGGGCTGAATAGGCTGGGAATGAGCGAAAAATGGAACCACATTTTTATCGTCAAATCGTCTTCAGCGATGAGGTTCATTTTTGGCTTAACAGGTATGTAAACAAGCAGAATTATCATTTTTGAAGTAAAAAATTACTGTTTGGTGCAATTTACATGCCGAAAGTGCAAATGTTACATTTGTCTTTCAATCAGAAATCGGTGTCAACATTACCATGTCATTGCATATTATTAGGAAGAGAAATAGTTCCATAATACAGCGGTTGAAATCATGACTTTGTTGAACCAAACGTTTGGTGACCGAATCATTTCAAGAAATGGAAGTGTGAATTGGTCACTTCGTTTGTGTGATTTGACACCTTTGAACTGCTTTTTGGTGGGGTACATAAAATCTCTGATCTATGCTGAAGGCTACAAAAATTGTCTTCCAGCGGAGAAAAATTTGTTATAAAGACTTCCTTTACATAATTAGAAAGTCATGAAATAATAATATCGAATTCTGAACCCTGAACAAAAAATATAGAAAAACCACGAGGAAGTCTGATAGATAATTTGAAAAGTAAACTACGCCAAATGGTTACATTTTCGCTACTGAAGATACACAATATTGCAGATCAGAGAATCTGAGAACCAATTTATTTGATTATTTAAACCTTACTAAGCTCTTAGAATGTTACCTGTTACGAACCTGGTTCAAAGTTCGAACATTAGCTATTGATATTGAAGTCGTTTGAGATCTTAAATTGCAAGGAACTTAAATGGCACAAAACTTATAAAGTTGGGATCTAATATGATCGGGAACTTAAATAATTGCGACGGAACAATTGGTACGGAATTAAAATGATCAAGACCATAATGGTCGGAATCTTAAATTTTTGTGACTTCAATGGTCGGGACCTACAATTTTTGGGACCTTAAACGGTTGGGATCTGAAGCTATCGTGGCTTTCAATTCTCGGAATCTTAGATGCACGGGACCTTAAGTGATCAAAACCTTCAAAATACAAAGCGGTAATCTAAAATGTTCGGTATTGAATGGTCGGTATTATAGTGATCTTCAATGGACGGGACCTTGAAAGGTCGGGAATTTAAATAATCGGAATAAACAACTGTTTCGGTCAGAAACTTACGAAAATAATCGACATCATAAATGTTAAGGATAATAAATCATCATTATTTGCAATGGTTGGAAACTTAAACGTTCAGGACCTTTAATAATTGGGATTTTGATTTTTGTTAGAACCTTGCAAAGTCGGTATCTTAAATGGTCCGCATATTACAAAGTTGTAACTTTAAATGTTTCGAATTTTCAACGGTTAGGATTTTTAATAAGCATGCATTTTAGTAGTCAGTACTTGAAATTTTCGGGGCCTTAAATCGAGTGGGATTTTGATGGATGGGATCTTAAAAAAATTTAGTTTTTTTGGAAGCTTTAAGTTCGGGAACTAAAATGTTTGTGACCTGAAATGGTCGGAACTGAAATGGTCGATTTTAAATGGATAGAACCTTAAGTGACTTTCAATAGTCAGGATTTTTAAAGGCTGCAAATTTCAATAATAGAAACCTAGGACGTTCGGTACTTTTAATATTTGGGATTTGTATCAGTCAGAAACTTGAATGATCAGAACCTTAATTAGTCGAGATCTTAAATTGTCAGGAACCTAAATAATTGGGATAGGTTATGGTTTGGAACCTAAATTGGTCGTAGACCTTTAAATTAAATGATTGGGACTTAAAATATTCATGTTCTTAAGAGCTTGGGACCTTAAAAAGTTAAAATCTTAAATTTTCGGGACTTCAAAAGTTCAGGACCTTAAATGGCCGGAAATTTATGCTCGGGACCTGAAATTCTCAGAACCTTAAATGGCCGGGATCTTAAGTTGTCAGGATTGTAAGTAAAAGGGACCTTAAATGGTCGGGATCATAGACGATCGTGCCATTCTAAATTTTGTGGCCATTAAATGCCAGAGATTCTACAACAAATTTGTCATGGACCTTTGACTGTTGGCACATTAAATGGTCGGGAAATAAAATAATCATAACTTTAAATGGCGGGACCTTCAATGGTTGAGATATTATAAAATCGTGATTTGATATGGTCGTATTCTTAAATTTTCATGGTCCTTAATCCAAATTTTAAATTATCGTGACTTTTAATAGCAGGGACCTTAAATGTTCTGGATCATAATAAAACGATAATTGATGTTCAGGACCTAAAGGGATCAAAAATTAAAGTGACAGGGTCGGAACCTTCAATTTTGGGAACTTATAACATTCTATGGTCGGGAGTTAAAATAATCGTGACTTGAAATGGTGGAAATCTTATATAATCATGACCTCAAATCGTTGGAAACTTCAATTGTAAGAATATTTTATTATCGTGACTTTCGATGATCCAGACATTTAAAGGTCGGGAAATAATGGTCGGGATTATTTATAGTCGAACTTTTTAATGGTCAGAACCTTGAGTGGGTGGGACTTTAAATGATCGTGATCTTAATTTTTAATGATTTTTTATTACTATTTACTATTAACTTAAGGATTTAATAAGGATATATTAATATCTTAGAGTCTTATATGCCAAAACCCTGTGATAATGCTATTTTTATTTTTGATAAATGCCGTTATTCCTCTTTTTCCAATATTTAATCCCACAAAATTTTGTCACCGCTGTTATATGAAGCGGGTTACTAACAGTTAAATTGTTTCATGCAACATGTCTGGCAGTTAGACAATTCTTACATCTTCTTGTGTTGACTTCACAAAACTTGTTTAATTCCTTCTCAAACAATCTGTTGACTCGTCATATGTTTTTTTGAAATTTTTTTTATTTCTCTTTTCTTAGTTATTCTAAGCTCATTGTACTGTATCGGGGTATCGGAATTAAAGTTTGCCATCCAGGCGGAAAGATATTCTCGCACGTTAACGAGGTAAAAATCACTCAATCCGGTGCTAATTCTGCTAAAGCTTTAAAGCTCAACACGTGCAAAGAAAAGACATTAACTTGACTATTCTTCCAAAGCATAAGTTTCTGTGCACGAGTGTGTGTGTGTGTGTGTGTGTGTCTGAGAGCGTGTGTGTGCATCGATGTGTCATCAACATTACTTCAACTAGTTTAAAACTATAAATGCTCAGCGCCAAGAAGAAAAGTGCAAAAATAAAACAAACAACGCTGCCTGTAAAACAGCTAGCAAAAATGTTGTTGAGATTATCAACAACAACAACAACTGCAGCAACTTTAACAGCAGCAACTGATATTGAAACATGTGCAGTTTTATGTGTTGCAGCAGCGGTTGTTTTTACGACTTGCTGCATGTGGCAAATGTAGTAAAAACAAAAATAGCTGAAGACATACACACATAAAGCGAGCATAAAATTGCACCAGAGTTGCCAATTTCAGCTTTTTAAATAAATAAATAATGTTTGCTGTAGGTAAGTTATTTAAACATAATTTATTTATCTTAACAGTCAGGTCATCAAGAAGTTCCGGCCAAAGTTTAAGATACGCAAATCTTCCAGAGCACATGTTTAGAAAACTTATACAAGGCTTATACAAGCTTTTTACAACTTATATGTATTTCTAATAAACTTCGGAAAGTAACATGCGTTAACCTGTTCCAAATTGTATGATGTAAGCTTTATCGAAACTTCAAAATTAACAACAAAAAAATTTGCAATAAATATTTTAATAGGTACCTATTTTTTTCTGATATTTTAATGATATTTCAATTTTTGACATATAAGGCTTTAAGATATTAATATATACTTAGTGGAAATTTATAGGTATAGGCGACACACGTGAAAATGTTAAGGAATTAATTTAAAATCGTTAAAAATTAAGATCACGATCATTTAAAGACTCATCGAAAACTGGACCACTTTCACGATAATAAAATATTCTAATTATTGAAGTTTCCAACCATTTCAGGTCATGATAATGTTAAATCCCCACCATTTCAAGTCACGATTACTTCAACTACCGACCATAGAATCTGTTCACTGTAAATTTAATTTATCATATAAGTTTCCGAAATTGAAGGTTACGACCATTAAAGGCCCTGGTCATTGAAGTTCATCACTATTTAAGTTCCCTGTCACTTATATTTTTGAGCTTTTTAGGTTCTGAACATCAAAACTCCCGCTTTTTATGATCCAGAACATTTAAGCTACCCACCATTAAAGTCACTATAATTAAAGCTGTTCACTTTTTGAGATACCGATCATTTTTAACCATGAAAGTTTAAAATACCGACCATATAAAGTCACGCTTATTTCATATCTCGACTATTAAAGGTCCCGACTATTTAAAGTTATGATCATATATTTGATTTGATTTGATTTGATTTGATTTGATTTATTTGATTTAGCATTAGTACAAATAAGAACCATGTCCTTTCAGGGGCGGATCTGGAAAAAATCTTGGGGGGGGTAAATTGTCAAAGACACACATTTTTTTTGTTTAATGCAAATTAACTCAGAAAAAATCTATAAGTAAACGGGAAAGAAACGATTATTAATCGCAAAAAGATCGATAGTAATTTATCAATTTTCGATAATATTGAACTTACCGATAATTATCGATAAATTTCGATAGATAGTAAAAAATCGATAAATAAATGTTAAATTAACGATGAGTTATAGGGAAATTATCGATTAGGTTTTGATAATGTAGATAATTTTAGATAAATATCCATTCATTTTCGATAATTGTCGATACATTTTTCGATATATTTTAGATAATTTAAGATTTATTCGATAAAGATGGATTATTTTTCAATAATTATCTATAAAGTTTCGATGGTTTTAAAGCGATAATTTTTCTCTTAAATAAATGAAAAAAATATGAAAGAAATTTTAACCGGAAATTAACTAAAACTGATCGAAAAATTATCGAAAAGTATCGATTAAGTTTCGATTATAGAGACAAGTACTGATAATTTTAAAAAAATGTATCGATAATATTGAAAAAATTACGAGAATTATGCAACAAAGTTCGTTCAGTTTACTGAAAATTTTCGATTAATTATCGGTCGTGAAAAAAATCGATTTGTGACTGATAAAATAATGATTAGTAATAGGAAATTTATCGATAATTAGCGAGAAATTTTTGAAAATCCAGATAATGTGTAATAAATGCCGATCAATTTTCGTTATTATTTCGAAAACTATCGATTATTTTTAGACACTTATCGATATATTGTTTACTTTTCGATAACTTAAGATAAACTATATTTTGAAATAAATTTTAACGGGAACTTAACGATAAATAATCGAAAAATTGTCTATAATTATCGATTAATTTTCGATAAAAGAGACAAGTATAGATCAGTATTGCACATCTATCTATAAATTTGGAGAAATTTCGAGAGTAAAGCAATCAAATTTCGTTCAGTTTGTGGTGAATATTTTATTAAAAAATTTCGTGGAAAAAATTGATTTTTTTAATGATTTATTAACGATAAGATATTGTAAATATATCGGTAATTATCGATTATTTTTTTATAATTCAGATAATTTGATAAGTTTCGATCAATCCTGGATAATTATCGATAACTTTTCGATTATTATCGATAATTTTTCTAAAACTATTAATATCTATAGATCACTTTTCGAAAATTGTAGATTTATTTTCGATAATTACCAATAATGTGGTGACCGTGGCATGCAGGTTAGGTGTATGGCTTAGCATGCTCGGAGCCCGGGTTCGATCTCCAACCGCGGCGAAAAGTTTTTTCAATAAAAAGTTTTTCTGACCGGTCACCACCTCTCTGCAGACAATGGCAAACCTCAGAGAGTAAATGATGCCATGTAAAGCTTCTTGAGAACATGAACCTTAGCCGTTCGGAATCGGCATAAAACATGTAGGTCCAGTTCTCGGTCAATTGTGTGCAAAAATTTAATAACACACACAACACAATTGATCATAAGAAGCTCGGTCAAAGTCATTTCAAGGGCTGAAATGGCCAATTTGTTTGTTTTTTGTTGTTTTATTGTCAATTTAAGATGTTAAGTTTTATTTAACGACCATTTAAGTTCATGAGTATTTAAGATCTTGACTATGTAAACTCTTTGTTAGTTATGATCCCGACCATTAAAGGTCTCAATTATTAAAGATCTACTAAAAATGTAGGTTCACAATCATATACTGCCTCGAAAATTTGTGGTCCTGACCATTGAAAGTCATGAAAGTTTCAGATCTCAACCATATAAGTTCCTTATCATTCAAATTCCCGACCAATAAACATTCCAAATACCAAAAGTACCGAACGGTTTCGGTTTCTTTTAAAAAATTTGCAACGTTTTAAGATCCTAACTATTGAAAGTTACTTTAACTTTAGATTGCGGCCATTTAAAGTACTGCCACTAAAGTTCCTAGCCATTTATTACCTACCATCAAAGGTTCGGAGCGTAAGACCGCATTTAGTTCCCGAATAATTAAAGTCCCCACCATTGAATGTCATGCTTATTAAATATCCTAACCATTTAAGGATCCAACCATTTTAACTTAAGATTGTTTTATATTTTATATTAAAATCCCTACTTTAAAAGGTCCACGAAAAATCAGAGTCGTCGGGCCGTTGTTAATTGATCCGAATAAACGAGATTCTACGTGATTCTTTAATAAATTGAAATTCAACGATTTTTTAAAAATCCCGAAAGATTAACGTTTGTTTTACTTTAAGCAGTAAAACAACAGCAACAGCCACCACTAACTAGTCTCTTATTTTTTGTGTAAAATTCCCAAACGAATATTTGAGGTTATGAGGTCATTGTAGGTAGAATATTTATATTAATCCGAACAAAAGAGTTGTTAATTTATGTTTTAACTTCTTTGGAAATCTACAAAATACTTGTAGTAAGAGGCTTAGTCTTCCTTATTATGAAAGCATACATTTTTTTAGAAAAATAAAATCATTTTTTGGTTCATAAGAAGCTGTTTTTCTTAAATAAAATGAACCGGAATATATTTTGATAATTTGTTAATTTTTTAAAGTTTTTTTCATAAGTCTTCAATTGAAGTACAAAAAGACAATTGCCACAATTTTAGTACCTTTTTCATTAAACAAAAAAATGTTCGTTAAACAAAATCAAGCAAAAATGGTCTCAGTTAAATTAATGAATGTTTTGCTTGTTCAGTCTTGTTATTTTTTGAATTGCTGAACTTTAGAAAGAATGCAACTCGTTTGTTAAGCTTAATACGACACTTGTTATGGCATGATATGTCATTGGGCATGACATGAGTTTGTAGTTAAATGTAGCAAATTTGTTAATTAACTTCCCATACATAATTTGAGTGACTTAATTATAGCCAATTTTAGCAATTAAGCAAGACTTAACGACCTGAACCCAGATATATGTATATTTAGTTGCTTATGTGTATTCAACTTTAGATATATTTCCAAAAGAATGTCACAACCTTTTCGAAAATTGGCATCACTTCAGCTGAGTTCCTATGTCAGTGAATCCAATCGTGTTTCGATGCAACGATTTAAGTTCAATTTTGACATTAATTTTGGCAATATGGCAAGCTTTGTTTTTTTTAAACAAAATTAA
Organism: Tetanocera ferruginea; assembly: GCA_958299015.1. NCBI lineage: Eukaryota > Metazoa > Arthropoda > Insecta > Diptera > Sciomyzidae > Tetanocera > Tetanocera ferruginea. The sequence goes on along the minus strand of OY282643.1, from coordinate 30,488,511 downwards.
AAACAAATGAAATGTTGCTGTGACCGTTTAACTACTGTGTGCTTTGTATGGGATATGTTTATTGTGACCAAAATTTAGTTATGAACTCCATTCAGACAAAGTCATAAAAATAATTGATACTGAAGTGACAATTAATACACATATCATTGACATATCTCGGTCATCATATTGGTCACATCAAACCAAACACTTTTTTGAAGAGAATAATTTTAACAATAATTTAATAATAGGTCACAATAATAATAAGAAAATGCTTTGTAATTGGGAGAGAACTAAAAAAATTACAATAAATTTAATTCATAACTAACCCTCATAAAAATTACTGATGCCTAAAAAGTTCTTAATTGCTTGAAAACATTTGCCAAGCTTAATTTAGTATTAGTTATATACTAAACAGGCTTTCAGTGTAAGCACTGACACTGTAAAAAAAGCGTCAGCAAACTAACAATACAAAACATTTTTACAAAAACTGATTTATTTGACTGTAGTATTGCGCGTGTTAAGAAGGTCAACGAGTGTCAAATCAATTAATTCTTAACAACAATGTCACGCCTCACATTAATTCTTAAAAATTAAGACCCAACAACAAGAAAAACAAAACCTCCCCCAACCAGCTACAGTTAAAAAAAAAACAGCAATATTTGTTCCCTTCAAGTTCAATTTCATTGCGTGTCCAAGAGTATTTAAACGCCTGAACATGAACACCATTAATTAATCATTTAAAATGTTGCAAGGATATTCTTTGTACTTCTTCACTGTTCATGTCTTCTTTCGAGCCAACGAAACATTAAAACACTACGTCGCACACAAGTAACTAAATTAGATGAATTTCTAAATTCCGTTTCATGTCAGCTGACATCTGTCATATGTCGTCTGTCAACTGTGAACATAGCAATTGTCGCAAATGGCGGCGCTAGCCATTGACAGTTGCGTTTCGTTAAGTTTTTATTACTTGGCATGGAACTGCACAACTAGCTGACATTCAAAACATGTTAATGAGAAATTTTTACATGAACATATTTTAAGTGTGATAAATAGCAAAAGGTCAACGAATTGTTTAAATCTGTAGAAGGGTGCTAGCTTTTGAATAATGCAAAACAGCTTAATATTTCTTCAGAATAATTATTAAAGAAAAATACTAAAAAAAACGACCAAGTATAAATTTATATTTTCAACATTGTGACAGTAACGTATTATTTTAATTTTAAGTACACGTTAAAACTTTGACAGATAATTATTTTTGTTCTTCCAAAGAACAAAAGAAAGAAAAGTTAGAAAGAAAAATTACAGTTTAAAAGAAAATTTATTAATATGCAGCTGGTTCTCTCGGTGTATAAATAATATTGTATAAGAATAGCTGGTTAATTGTTTTTTCAATGGATTGTTTTTTACAAAACTTGCAGTATGCAGAAAGAGAAATGTAATGTTGAACAAGGTTTAGCTGATAAGTTTTTGTTAAAATCAATAGCGTCTCAACAAGCGTCATGCTGCGCACCCAATATCGCTCAAACTGTAATTATTTCTGGGTAAACAGTGCTTTCAAACTTTTTAACTTATTCAATAACAGAACAAATTTTCAGCCTAAAAGCATGCGCAGAGAATTTATTTGATATGAAAAGTGATCTATGTAGTGGGATGGCTATGATAAAAAAACAGAAATCGGTTGAATATGAACTAAGATGCCTTCAAATCTAATATACTTCTGTGGGCAAAAAAAAAAAAATGGGGGTACCCAGATTCCGATAGCGACAAATGTTTTAATTGAAGTGAAATTTCTTTAACCGCGTATACAACATACGGCGAACTAAACGGAGAGTAAAACCGATGTAACACTTTATTGAAACGCAGCAAATTCATGCAATTAAAAAACTCACCATAAGCCATGGTCAAATTGTATGAGTTCAAACTAACGAAACTAAACAAATTAAATAACTCACCATAAGCCTTGATGAAACGGTTTGAGTCCAAACTAACGAAACAACAGACCTAACGAAGAAAAATACCTAATCATCAAAATTTTAGTCCGTAATTTTTTGAAGTGAAACTACATTAGCAGCTTACGTAGCAATATGGCGAATTGAAACAGTCAGTGAAACTGAACTAAAAGGTTTGAAACCTCGGATTTTTGCTTCTATTGCCAAATATAAAGCACTTTAGAATGCTGATTGCATTGCATTACAGCTAATTGCAATGAATCTGTTTTAAATCAGGCCCAAAATTTTACATCGTTTCATAACAAGGAAGCTAAACTTGCCGAACACCACTTATACAGTAAACTGCCATATGTCTTTTCTGTGCCAAAAAATTTTGGTAGCATGATAAGTGTGTCTTCAATTTTTTTTCCCTTTTATCACCACCAATAGCTCTAATCTACTTTTTTACTTAAACTTTTTTAATTAAACTATATTTAAGAGTTAACCATTTACAACTCTCTACATTTTTGGGTAAAAATTTTACTTATACCGTGCCTGGCTGCCACACACGTATTTTTTTTAAGTTGACCTCACTGTCATAGACATTTGTACCAAATTACAAGTCAAAATATTAATTAGTGTTTGAGATACGCGTCCTTTTGAAATTAGCTAAAAGTTAATTTTTCGTTTTTTTTTCAAAATGCTATTCTATTCAAAAACGCAGATCCATTAAATGTTGTCTGCGGATTGAAATTTCTGCTCTCGAAACGTTGAACATGTTGCAGAAGGCCTTCGGTGAGCAAGCTCTATTGAAAACAAGAGTTTATGAGTGGTACAAAATGTTTAAAGAGCGTCGAAAAAGCGTTGAAAACGAGGTACGGCCAGGACGACCATCAACATCAACTGATGAGCTACAAGTCAATAAAATCAAAGAATTGGTGCTCTAAAATTGTCAAGTGACAGTCTGAGACCTTACTGACCTTGTTGGAAAATCAAAAGGATGTGTGAAAACCATTTTGAGTAGCCATTTGGTCCTCAAGAAAAGGACTCGTGATCATTTCGACAAAAAATCGACGATAACTAAAGATTTTTGGATATACACTCAGAAAAAAGTTTTATACTTTGCTCCAGAGAATGCTTTTCTCTAAATGCGATACTAGAAATTCTCTTAAAATGATAAAAAGCTTCTATGAAAAAGAGAAATATATAAAAATATATCGTTTTTAGAGAAAAATACTTCTTATTTTGAGAAAAGATTTGTTTTTATTGAAGAAAATGCTTCCCATAGAGAATTTTTTATCAAAATATAGGAAAAATTTGTAATTTTCAATAAATTTTTCTCTATAAATGAGAAAAATACTTATTATTAGTATAAGTTATTATTAGTATTATTAGTAACATTGAAATATTACCATTTCCTAGAAGTGAAGAAATATTTCTTCGAAGATGTGAAAATTTATTCTAATTGAAGAAAATTTTATTTGAAAAAAGAGATGGCTATTATCGAAAATAGAGAAATTTTTAACCGGAGAAAGATATGTGTTTTTTCTGAGTGTACAAACAAATTGCCCATATTTTTTACACACAGTAGTATATAACGAACTAACATACTTAACGAACTAAAACTACTAAGGAACTAAAAGAACTAACAAAATAAATGACTTAACGCAATACTGCACAATTGTTTTAGTCCGTGAAAATGCTTTTTCTGTCTTCGCTACCGTTTTGAGAAGGGGGAAAAAACGAACTTAAGGACATTTTAAGCTAAAACCACAAGGAACTAAAAGATAAGGAACTTTGGTGCCTCGGTAGTCGAGTAGTTAGCGTGCCTGACTGCCCACACAGAGGTTCCGGGTTCGAATCCCGGTCTAGCCATGGTTATACGCTTTTACTTTTCTTTAATTCTTTCCGCATTTTTAATCAACTTGTAACGACTGAAGTCGTTACAAATAAGTATACAAATAAACATATATAGATTCCTATAATGTAAGAAAAAAAAAATAATAATTTTAAAAGCCGACGGCAACATTTAATTTAAATTAAAAAGATACCAATGAATAAATAAAAAAGAAAAAAAAGAATTAATAAATAAAGTACAGTAGAATATAAAAAAAAATAATAATGCGGATGGAGGATCCAATGTGGTCCCCATCTAAGTACCAACCGCAGTGAAGGCTGCTTAATGTATCAATCACAGTGCAGCACACATACACACATAACTCGTTTAGCAGCAATGTAGGCAGCCAGGCTATTTATAGCAACGTTGCATTGTAACACTTGCTGACATGATAACAATGATATGATTCACAGGCAGTTAGCAGTGAACATTGAATAAGTAGTGCGCAAAATGTTGGTTTAGGATGTTGAGTTCGCTTGACATCTCAATTGATGCGATTATTGTTTTTTTAATTGTAAATCAATTTTCGGGTGGTGATAAAGCCAGGGAATTAAGTTGATTACAGATTTCTGTAATTAATCCATCTAACCCTCAAACTCCATCTTTTCGACTCCGGTCAAATTCAAGCTCCGGCTTTTCGACTCCGGTCAAACTCAAGCTCCGGCTTTTCGACTCCGGACAAACTCAAGCTCCGGCTTTTCGACTCCGGTAAAAACTTAAGCTTCGTCTTGCCGGGTTCAGCAACCCACCGTATTCTAAGTAGGTCTATGTTGTGAAGGCCTGCTTTGCCGTCGGCCCTCTGCCGCCTGAATCCGTTTGGTCCTCTGCCCCCGCCGCGCACTTTGCCACTAATGTTTATAATATATATACACTAAGTTTGTAATAAATATTTTATATAAAAAAAAAAGAATAAAAAAAAAGGAAACAAAATAGATCATTAATCGTGCCGAGCTAAAACCTTTGAGTTTTAGTGATTGTGTTGACTTTAACGTCAACCGTGACTAATTCTGCGATTAATTCATCTCTTTAAATTCTGATTAAGAAAAATTTACTTTTGCCCAAGGGTTGCGAGATACCTTGGACGGACCCTGGAGCGGCTGAGCATACCTCAGCCTTCGAAACAAAAACACTCGTTACAAACTGAAATTCACAATTCATCAAAATATACGACTTTATAAGTTGTAGTTGGTGTTAGAGATGTTTGTGGAATGAGATTGCTGCTAAATAACTCGAATTGACTGAGGTAAAGTCATAACGCTTGCCTCAGATTCAAATTCGCATATTGATATAGCGCTTCGCCACAAATACAACATTCTATAGAAGTTTCTTTTGCTTTCACTTTCCGTCCCATTTATCCATCGCCCCATTTACGAACCAAGGCAGAATTGACTGAATAGGTTCGACACCTGAAATCCATGGTTCAAAGTTGAAAAAATTAAGGCGAAAATCGAAAATCGCTCGCTCAGTGCGTGGCCGACCACATATGAAAACGACACAGGGCCCAACTGGGCCCAAAAAATTAAACAAAAACTATTGATCAAAAATTGCTTATTTGGCACGAGGGAACAATTTTTCACTTGGGAACTTATTGGGCCATTTTACATCTTTAATATTTGGGCGAATTTTGACTGGCATCAGCTCCACGAACTTTGAGACTGTTCGGAACGGATCTTATGATGATGCTATAAGCAATGCTATTCTATGTCAGAGTGAAGCTTTTTTTTCCTTACTAAAAATGCTGAATCATTCAGTTTTATGTTTCAAATTTCATACAAAGAATTTCAAACATCTATTGAACGCTTGAAGCTAGAATTACTTTAAGGCTGATGTCAGAGTAACCGCTATAACCGATGCGATACCTGAAGCTTTGCTATTAAATGCTATAAGCAATGCTATTCTATGTCAAAGTGAAAGCGTTTTTTATTATAATAAATGCTGAATCATTCAGTTTTATACTGCAATTTTCATACAAATCATTTCAAATATCTATTGAGAGCTTGAAGCTTTTAAAGTAGCTTCATGAAGCTTATAACATTGCTTTTACTCTGACATCTTTTAAATTTTTTCATAGAAAACACAGGCAAAGCTTTGTAGCTTCGAGTAGAGTTATAGCATCGCCTCTCATGTAACGTTCACTCTGACATGAGCCTAACTCTGACACCTTTTGAATTTTTTATAGATTTTCATAGAAAAACACAGAAAAAGTTTTTTAGCTTCGAGAAGCTTTATAGCATCGCATTGCTTGTAGCATCGCATTGCTTGTAGCATCGCCTCGCTTGTAGCGTTCACTCTGACATCAGCCTAAGACATGTATAGATTTGAAAGCAGAAGCATCAAGTTTAGTTGCCAGCAAACGCCACCCTTACGTTTTTTTATAAAAGCTTTATTAATATAATTAATTTTACAACATATTTATAACCCCAGGCGTACTGCGAAGGGATATATTTTGTCACGACTGTGTTACGCCCAAAAGGAGGCGTGGGAGGTATAGAAAAGTATATATATTCTTGATTAGCATCACCACCTGAGTTGATTTAGCCATATCCGTCTGCATGTCCGTCTGTCCGTCTGTCTGTGGACACGATTGCAGCCGTAGTTTTGAAGCTAACGTACTGAAATTCAATATTTAAACTTTTTTCTAAAAAACTAAGATCAAGTTCGACAATGGGCTGAATCGGATGAAAACCACGCCTACCTCCCATACAACCCCAAAATTAGAAACTCTATAAAGAGGCTAATATAAAAGTTACAAAACTGAAACGCGATATTTATATGTTTTTTGTCAAAACTAAGGTGTGTTGGAAAACTGGGCATTATCCACCCACTAACATGCCCACCTCCCATACAACCCCAAAATTGAAAACTATATAAAGAGGCTTCTGTCGAAGCTAAAATATTTAAATTAGGCATTAATTCATTTTATATCAAAAATAAGATATGTTAGAAAAATTAGCGTCATCCACCCACGAATACGCCCACCTCCCATACAACCTCGAAATTGAAAACTCTATAAATAGGCTTTTATTTAAGCTACAGGTAAAAAATTTTACACGTTTGTATTTTATATCAAAACTAAATCGTGGAAGAAAAGTAGGCGACATCCGCCTACGAGCACACCCACTTCCCATACAACCCACTATAGTGAATACTGTATAAATAGGCTAATATTTAAGCTACACAACTGAAATTCGGTATTTTTGTATTTTATATTAAAACTGAGGTGTGTTGAAATAATGGGAGTCATCAATCTATTAACACGCCCATCTCCCATAGAGCCCATTATAGTGAATGCTATATAAAAAGGTTAATATTTAAGCTACAAAACTGAAACCACCTCCAATTTAAGATTTTTTTTTTTTTGTTATGTGACGATTTGAAATAAAACTTTTTCATAAAGATCTAAAATTATTATCTAAAATTAATTCTAAGTTTATTTTTTCCTTATGTTTGGGCACATTATCTTGCATAAATAGGGTATTACCTGGCTTACCTCCGATTTTTTGAAGACTGGAAAGAAGTTGATCAAAATCGTCAACGTAGGTAAAAGTTAAAGACATTTTTCCAGCTTTATCAACATTAACTAAAGAATTATACAAAATTTTCGGTAAGCTATATTGAATGTTTCAAATATTGCTTTCAGCCTTCTTCTATGCTTTAAATTCCATTCCATATGCCGCTGATCATAACCACATGACGAACCCTTAGTTGATATTATCTTATAGGCAAATAAACGATAATCGACCAACCCATAATTTTTATAATATTTATACAAAGGCTAATGCTAAGATGTCAATTGCATGATTTACAAGCCAAACATGTTTCAGCTATTAAACGCATTTACATAAATTTACCCTCATTTTCACAAAAAAAAAAAAAAAACTCCCAGCCAAGGTTTTGTGCTGAATCCCACCCTATAAAATCAGCCGGCAGATGATGAAACGAAGGGGTGTGTCGGATCAATAAAGGAACTGATCGCAAGTAATTGATACGAACACGCGACTTTTAGCAAAACTATACATTTTCCCCCGAAAATAAAAGAATACAAAAATTGTTGATTTAGGAAGGAAGCAAGAAGCAAGCAAACAGCAGTGAAGCACAACAATGAGCAGCGAGGGGAAAAGTAAAAACGTTTTCAAAATTTGTAAAGCTCACTTTTTTGTTTGTATAAAATTTCTACACATAAACAAGATCAAAATCTTATTTTGACTTTAAGCCCAAGAGCAGCTGTCAAAAGGAAGCTCTTAAGCTTGTAGTATTTTGGCATGAAGAGAAGTGAATAAGTGCACTGATATGGGGCAGCACAAACCGGAAATTACACTAGACTACATGCTTGAGATCACACTTATTTCTGGTCTTCGTAGGGGGATTTTATATTATTTCGAAGTGGGTTTAAAAAATCACAAATGTTAGGAATATGTTCGATGTATTTCGAATCGTAAAATATAAATGATTTTAAAAACGATTTCTTCCGCTTCCGTTTTGAGCAGTCTACGTGTTCAATGCGGGCAGTATTGATTGTTCTTAATTTTTGTGCAAGTGTTCGTATGACAGCTGTTGCTATAAATTTGCAGTTAATCAACTGTACTGATCATTGTTGACGATGTGATGTTCTGAAGGATGTGCCATTTAATGGCACATGGTTTCATTATTTTGCAAATCATTTCTGCAATTTCAAGCACTGCGGCAAATCCTTGTACCGCACATGTTTGTTTATGTTTGGCATATTTTATACCCTTGACGCACACCCGTAGCTCTTCATGTTTTTTTTTTTTTACAACAAAGAGTCAGCCCTTTTGTGGTTTTTGTTTTTTTTTTTTAATCCGCTGCGCGTGCTTTCAATTACCTGTCAGTGATTTTTATTGAAAACTATTTCCATGACTTTGCCACAATTACGCAGCTAAAAATATTTTACAACTTTTTATATTCTATCCAGGAGGATGATGTAAAAAAGGGCTGTCATTTTAGGGTTAGATTTTTGGTGGTTGGGTATTTTTAACTATTTTGTGCGTAGTATGCGGTTATTAAATCGCATTAAATGTTTAGAAAAAACATAAATCATTTCCAACAACAGCAGCAATTGTGTTGTCAATAGAAGACTTAAGAGTGAAAGTCAATGGGTTTCCTTCGAAATTATTTACCTTTCACACATACAAAGCATTCAATTCAAGGCTCTTTTGTGTGCAGAATGTTGAAGTCTGTTATTTACAAACAATTATTTTGAACTTGCATATATATCGCACCATAGCTATAAAACGGCACAATTCAAAATTTATCAAAACCAACTTAAAATTTGACTTTTTAATGTTGCTCAATTTTGTACTCATTTTCTTCCTATTATTTCTTAAAAATACCATTTTACCTCTTTGTTCTGTATGAATAAATTCATTTGAAAAATAAAATTGGTTTTTGCTTCACCTGAAAATTTGAAAATTCACCACGACTGTTGTAATTTAGCAGTCGTTGTCAATGTGTGGCAATTAAAAAAAAATTTAAAAAATTTTGCGTGCATACTTTTAGGCATATTTTCGTATATTAAAAGTACTTTTAGCAAGAATGAACAGTTAAAGCGATATCAGTTGCGAGGCGTGACACTCACGTTTTATATATTAAGATTTTGGAAAATGGATATTTTGTATTTGGTGACATACACTCAAGAGCAATACTGTAACATGATGTTATACCTCTCTATGTTACAGTTAATTACCAGTTAACTTTCAAATCGACAGCCATTTGACACCATTTAAAAGCATATTTATTCAAATTTTATAACTTTTTTGGAAATTCATGTTTTCCATGGAAATTCATATGCGTCTAGTATTCGACTGTCCTAGGTTCAAATACCGCCATGACCAACAAAGAATTTTTTTATTTTAATTATTTTGTTTCATGAAGAATGAAATGTTCAATTTTATTTCAAGATTGTAAGCAAACTTATTTTGAAGGTTATTTTTGACCAAACGTTTAATGAAACATAATTAGAATTTCAATTATTAAAGAAAAATTTTTGATACTTACAAAGCTAGGATACAAACCCACGTCCTCCGCATGACAGTCTAGCACACTTCCACTGGGATATTGACAACGATAAGATAAATATAGCAAACATATTTTAAGACTATGGATCAGAGAAGACAAACAAACAAAAAACAAACAAATTGGCCATTTCAGCGCTTGAAAGGACTTTGGCCGAGCTTCTTATGATCAATTGTGTTGTGTGTGTTATTAAATGTTTGCACACAATTGACCGAGAACTGGACCTACATGTTTTATACCGACTCCGAACGGCAAAAGTTCATGTTCTCAAGAAGCTCTCTGAGGTTTGCCATTGTCTGCAGGGAGGTGTTGACCGATCAGAAAAAATTTGTATTGAAAAAACTTTTTCGCCGCGGCTGGGGATCAGATCAGAGAAGACAGATATTGAAAAAAAACGCACAAAAATACTTCAACACATGATTTTAACAGCACAAAAATACTTTGAAACGTGCATTCAACAAAGAAAATTGTTAACTTAAACGCAAATCATTCGATCTAACCAACTCTTAATATTACAGTTGATATTTTTCTGAGTGTATGCTTATTGTAAGTCGTGTTATAGTTCTTGTCCTTAACTTTTGTCCGTTACCTTTACAATATTCCTTGTCCAAATTCGGTTCACTTTATTTGTTTTCGCATTGACTCTTTTCAAAGATACTATTCAGTCAAGTCTGCTATATCAATATGCAAATTTGAATCTGGGGCAAGTTTTATGACTACTCAATTCGAGTTAGTAGGCAATCCCATTCCACAAACATCTCTACCACCAACTACTACTTCCAAAGTTCTACAAATTGATGAATGTTTAACTTCAGTTGATTAGAAATGAAGAAAGAATTAAAGAAAAGAAAAAGCGTACGATCATGGCCTGGCCAGGATTTGAACCCAATACCTGTGGCATGGCAGTCAAGCACTCTTACCACTCGATTGCCGAGGTCGCCTAGTGCGGACATGCAGCTGGATGTTAAAAAATTATACAGGTTCTTTTTTTAAAACACTCCAGGAATTCTAAAAGTTAATGCCGTAATAATAATGCATTGCGAAATTATTTCATGGAGGTTATAAAAATAAGCCAAAGAATATTTTGATGAAGTGTATCGGTTTCTGTTTTTTGTGGATACTTACTTAGATTGTATGAATTTTGGTCGGTAAATAATTAGAGAAGTACACGCTTCCATTGTATAAGTAGATGGGATGCATTTTTTAATTCTTACCGTATGAACTTTTCATGATGCTCTTGAATTTGTACATGGAATATATGAATTTCGGTCACTAAACTCATAAAGTAGTTTACGTTTCCCTTTTGTATTAACATTAATGTGTCCCAAAAAAACTTTCTTTACTCAAGTTGATTTGAAAGCATTTTTGGGATTTTTTTTAGGGACATTTTTAGGAAGAGGTTAGTCGCACTAATCAGATTTTTTTCCCAAAAATTCGGTTTTCGGAGATTTTTTTATATTGCAAGCATAAGTTGGCTAATAGCAGACATTTTTTGCATCTTTGAGTCATTATTTCGAAAAAAAAATGTTCAAAATTTACTTTAATGTATATTAAATCATAATTTTTTGAAATTCCATCAAAATGAAAAATGCAACGATGCTAGCATAGCTGTTACATTGCGATTAAGATTAGTAATCAATTATATTATTTCAAAGTAGAAAAGGAGAAAAAAATTAAAAGTAATCAACAAAAATAATCCGATTATTTTAATTACTAAACATAGCTGTTAAATTTCGATTACAATTAGTAATCAAATAGATTATTTTTCAAAAAGAATTATAATAATTATATAATCCTTAGGTAAAGTTTTTGATTAGTAATTGATTACGATTACAAATAATCAACTTATAATCACGATTACTTTAAATTACGAATATAATCAAAAATAATCAAAAGTAATACACAAAAATAATCAGATTACTTTTAAAGATTATTTTTGATTCTTTTTGATTATTTTAAGAATTTTCGATTCTTAGGCTCAAATTTGCATCTTTGAGTAAAAGTAATCTTTAAAAATAATCGAACTTTTTTTTGTGAATTACTTTTGACTCTTTTTGATTATTTTCGTAATTTCAAGTAATCGTGAATATAATTTGATTATTTGTAATCGTAATCGCTTGATTACTGAGCCAAACAGAAAAGAATCGTACTTAATCAATTATTTCAAATTTTTAATAAAAATAATCTAATTACTAATGAATAGGATTAGTTATCATTATTTAACAGCTATGTTACTAAATAAGTCTAAGAAACAAAAATTCTTTAAATAATTAAAAAGAATCAAAAAGATTCTGTAAAAATAATTGGATAATTTTAATGGATAACTTATGATTCTTTTAGATTATTTTCGTAATTTCAAGCATTTCAAGTAATCGTGATTATAATTCTATTATTTGTAATAGCAATCGTTTGATTACTGAGCCAAACAGAAAGGAATCGTACTTAATCAATGATTTAAAATTTTGAATAAAAATAATCTAATTACTAATGAATACGATTACTTATCATTATTTAACAGCTATGGATGATAGTAATATGAAAATAAAAAAAAAATTTTTGTTTTTACTCTTGCCGTTCCAAAGTTAAAGTTAAAGTTAAAGTTAGCTTTCAAAAACAGCAATTTCAAAAACTATGAAATTTGGAAAAAAGGTTTCCTTTGGAACATCCTAATGTACATCAAATTCTTGCATTTTGGTCACTTATCTCATGAACTGTTCTTTTTCTCCTCATATTTTTACATGTATTTTATGAATCTATTCATATTATCTAAATTATGACTGATTCTTGTTCTCCTGGTTCTTTTGCATGTAATTTACGAAATTTTTTATTGGTTTATGTATTTTGATCACTTAATGAGCTGTTAATACTAGTCTTATAAACTATTCATATCCTCGTGTATTTCTTTTGCGTATTTTGTACAATGATATCATGAATAGTTCATTTGACTCATTTAATTTATTACTGGATCAAAATATGTGAATGCGATTCATGGAGAGCATGTAAAAATTATTAATTATTGTGCTCATTTTGCTCATTTGCTCTTGAGTCGAATTAGCAATGTTTGTCCATTGCTCCTCTCACCTGTGTGCTGCCCGTAGAGTCAGTAAAAGTAAAAGGAGTATTTTGATTGAAGATAATTATATCTTGACTTTACTTTTCACATATGTTCATATGAAACCAAGGATGTGCACTAGTGTCCGACCGATTATTCGGCTTCGGCTTCGGTAATCGGCATAATCGGCCGATATTTTAACCTTCGGCTTCGGCTTCTGCTTCGGCCGAAATAGCCGATTACTTTTGCCAAGTGTTTTTGCTTTGCTAAACAATTTTTTTATAAGTTCTTAGAATTTTTTTGAATTATTCAGTGAACTCCGTTAAAAATTCCACATTTGAAACATTTTCATAGTTCGTTTTGTGTTTCTCTCCTTTTCTATTCTTTCATGAGTTGGTGTTCACTCGTTAAAAATTTTTTTCAAATGATAAATGGACCGAGTCCGACTGTTACGTTTTTGCTTTTGTTATGGACAATATAAAAGCCGAGTTAACGCTAGAAAGTTTCTGCCAGATTTTAGTTAGTATTACATTTCTGTAGCTTTTCTCGACCAGATCAAAAATATATTAAATTTTTCTACTTTAATTTGACGTTAATAATTCAATTACATAAAAATTTGAGTTTTGCAGAAAAACTCTTGCGTTTAACTCGAATTTAATGATTTCAGTACGTTTTTTTATACTGAAATTAATATAAAATGAAATGCTAACCAACCAAGGGTGGTTGAATTTTAAGGGCCGGTGTTGATTTTGAATAAAACACAAATTATTTAGGAAATTATTGTCATTTCTTTTTATGATAATATTGGTATAGTTCAATTATGTATGAAACAAAATATCGGCCAAATGGCCGCCGCGACCACGGCGGTACATCTCCATCCGATGGTCCAAATTTTCGATGACGCTGAGGCATAATTTAGGTTCTTTGCCGTTAGTGTGCCGAATACTCTCATTCTTTAGCTCTTGAATTGTTGCTGGCTTATCGACGTACATCTTTTCTTTCGGCCATTGAATTTGTCACGCAAAAGAGCCATTGTTTCGTTAGCTGTGTGGCAAGTGGCACCGTCCTGTTGAAACCATATATTGTCCACATCAGCGTTGGGTTTTTCAGCACAATTGTACTTTTTCAGTACAATTTCATAATAAAAAGTACGTAAGTACCACGAAGACATTTTTAGTACATTTTCATACATTTGGTCTTCATCATATCGACTTTCTTTGCTTTTTTTGTATTTCTTAAAGTTTTTAGTACCTTTTTTATGAATTTTTACAACCATATTTACAACAGTGATGATATTTGATAATTTTGGAGGGGAGTTTTTTTACTCTTCTGAAAGTACTTTTTCGAACGTGAGAGTACCTTTTGTTAATATATATATAAATATGCGTTAAGAACAATTTTTTCTCGTGTTCCTCAACCGATATTGATAATTGTTTTTTATATGAATCAGAATGCGGAGTAGAAGTGCACCAAATATTTTGTATCTATAATTATAAAAAGGCAAACAAAAAATTGGTCGAATTTCGAACCCAGGCGATACTAGTATTATTAAATAAGCTTTTGTTTTGTTGCTGAGGCACTAGGGGTGGGATAGTAATACTTGGAGATCTTTAGTAACGGGATTTTGATACCCAAAAACCTTATATTTTGTGAGGTTCGACAAAAAATTGGTTTTGAAAAAAAAACAAATTCGGGGTGGCGTGGGTTTAAGTGTTAAGCATCGGTGTTAAAGGTTGGTGGGAAGTGAAAAAATAAGCCGAAAACCTTCATAACTACCCAAGTGTTGTCCCTAGAGGGGTGAAATATTCGACCGACCCGAAGAAATTTTTTTCTCCGAAATTTTTCAGGAACAAACCTGCCCCAATCTTCTGGTTTTTTCTTTACAACATTTTATCGCAACATATCTACCCTATATTTCCAACCCTTAAAGGGGCACCTATGTATACATGTTTTTTTTTTTTAATTTTTTTCTAAAATTGGCTTCCATCGCTCCCTAATTCTTTAGATTATAATCCTAATTAATTAGATTCTTTCCTAATATTACGCCTCTATTTGTGGCGTCGTTGACAACGTGTAGATTACGCAATATTTCTTGCGCTTCTTGGTAATCTTCACGCTCAGTCCACGTATCTGCTTTCTCAGGAATGACGTAATGGCTCAAATATTTTTGTAATTCCTGATTCACTTTCTCCGATGGCAATTGAATCTTTTTCACACCTCTTTTAAGCCAAAAATGTTAACTGGACGAGCACGTACTTGATTTCTGTTGCTGCCCATATCCTAGCTATTATCTTCCTCGTCTTCTTCGTCGACATTATCTGACTCTATAACTTCTATCATCTCGTTCTGTTCATCGTCAGACGATTCGTCCGCCTGAAAATCCATCTGAAAATTTTTTGATCGGATAACCCAAATAAATACTGTTAAATTTCTCTTTAATCTTCTGTTAAACCGAACAATTTTTCGGTTTCAATATTGAGAACAAAATCTTAATCATGCGTGACGTTTACTTTTTTTGATGATTAGTGTATCCGAAAGTACTTTTTTTGGGCTAAAAGGAGTTAGGGACTTTCGAAAATCGAATGGAGGTATAAAAATAGATATCCACTACAAATATAATCCCTAATTTACAACACATTCAAACGAACTGCCACCCTGATCAGCCCTACTATTTTATTTTTCTATAACATGATCGTCTCTTTCTAGAACGAAGGCATTAATGCCAAATAAATTTAATTGCTTGAAAACTTAATTTTTGGGCCGGCTCGGGTAACCGCAACTTGATTAAAATTTAAAAACTGAATATAGAGTATTATATATATTTAACTATGTATGTATATTGAACTGTTTGTTCATTTCTATTAATTTATTTTACTTTAAATAATATATTAAATACATCAAAAAAGTTTATTATTCATGGAGAAAAAAAAAATAGTACAATTTGATGTCAAAAAGTACAATTTTTATTTCGATTTGGTACAATTTCGGAAAAGTCATTTCCCATCCCTGGTCCACATCCATATCTACCAATTCGGGCCATTAAAAGTTCGTTTTCATCTCACGATACCGAACACAATTACACAATTACACAGTAACTGCCTGACCGGCCTCATTTTTGAAGAAATACGGCCCGATGATACCGCCAGCCCATAAAACGCACCAAACAGTCACTCTTTATGGGTGCATTGGTTTTTTGACAATCACTCTTGGATTATTATTTGCCAAAATGCGGCAATTCTGCTTATTCTGCTTATTGACTATTGCTATTTGATTTGAACGGCCATTTGCATAATAAGCCTAAATAACTTTAACGCGATGCTCGATTGTGTATCTTTCCATGGTTAAAATTGAGTTTGTCTGATATTGAGAAATGTCAAATGAAATGCACAAAAAAATTTGACGTTTACGTGTGGTTCACATTCAACGTCGGCCTTTAAAATTTAACCACCCTTTATAACAAAAGCAAAGAATAAATTTTATAAGTTTTTTACTTGAAAACATTTGTTTCTTATTCGGCTTCGGCCTTCGGCCGATTATTTCCATTTTGCCGAAGAATCGGCATCGGCTTCGGCTTCGGCAAAAATTCACATTCGGTCGGACACTAATGTACACTATTTAATAGTTTAAGACTCGCCCATACAAACGATTGACATAAGCATTTAGAGTATTTTTTAGCTGAAAATTATTTACGAATTTGACCTATATTAAAAGTACCGGGGGGAAGATAGCAACGCATACATATTCGAATTCGAAAGTGTGGCTGAAAAATCCGACGCTATCTTCACCCAATGGGTGAAGATAGCGTCGGATTTTTTCGAACTCAGCCACAGTTTTTAAATTCACCACAATACAACACAGCAATTTCGAACACACTGCTTGCTGAAGCCAATGTTTGCAATTATTTCTTTTAACTTGTGTATAATCGGTATGCAAGCGCTGCTGCACACTCTTAATGCTTACGTTTTTATTCATTTCTTTACAGCACTTAAAATTGTTAAATAAAAAAAAAATATGCAAAAAAATCAAGAACAATTTCACCAAATAATTTTAAAAGTTTTTACTCACTAAAAGTACATAGGTTTTGCTTTTGGAAAATATTTCAACACTTTTCTTGATCATCTTATAAAGTTCAGCAACGATTTTGAATTCACCACGTTCAATCCAGTGTTAAAGTATTGAAAAACAAATCAAACTCATATCATAGCAGAATAGTTAAAAAAATATTTTAAACAAATATGCAGGTATTTAAGCGCATTTAAAATTAATGAATTAACTATTCTAACAAATAACCGTGAATTCAATTTTATAAAACAAACGTTGATAAGAATATTAACCACAAATATTTAAAGATGGTACTTTCGTACGAAAAACTTTTTGTAAAGTATAAATATGAGTAATAATAGTTAAGTTCCTTTCGCATCAAAATAATCAAGATTATTATTTTGTAATATGCAAAGCAAAAACAAAATTAGTAGTCCCACAGACACGCCTACCTCCCATACAACCCAAAAGTTGAAAATTATGAATAAACGTATGCCAAGTCACAAAAAGACATATTATTCCAGCAACTAAGACCTAGCAACGTAAGCCTAGTCACAAAAGTCTAGCCACATAATTTAAGAAAATATGACTTAATAACAAAAACCTAGCTACAGAACCCAAGCAACATAACAACGTAACGTAATAACATAACGTAAGCGTAGTCACAAGTGTCTAGCCACAAAAGTCTAGCCACAAAACCCTAGCCACAAAAGCATACCCCCAAAAGGCTTGCCACAAAACCCTAGCCATACAATTCCAGAAAGTAAGACTTAATAACATAAGCCTAGCTACAGAACCCTAGAAACGTAAGCCTAGCCACAAGTGTCTAGCCACAAGAGACTAGCCACAAAAGCCTGGCCACAAAAGACTACCTGCACAATTCCAGAAACTAAGACTTAGGAACGTAAGCCTACCCACAAAAACCTACCAACGCAAGCCCAGCCAAAAGCCTAGCCACAAAAACCTAGCCACAAACGACAAGCCACACAATTCCAGCATCTATTCAGGCGTAAATTTGAGTTTAAATTTAAAACCCTTAAAACTCTCTTTGAATTTATGACTCGTTTTTTAAACCGTTTATTTTTAAAAATTTTCCAGTCTTACATTCGAAAAATTAACGAATTTAAATGTTTGGGTTTCAAAAAGTAAACCCAAAAAGTTGAAAAATGTTTGTATTGTGAAAATTAAGCTCAGAAAGTTTATTATTTAAGCCGAACGTTTATTTTTTAAAATTATCAAGTGTTAAAAATTAAGTGTTAATTAACTAAGAAATTTAAAATGTATGTTTTGTAAAATTTAAACCAAACAGTGGATTATTAAAATCGAAAGTTTATTTTTGCAATAATATTAAACTTAAGGGTTTAAATAATAAACCCACTAAACTTCTTGCGACTTGTGATATTTAAGGCCAAAAGGGTTATTATTTAGACTTTAAGTTTAATTTTAAAACTGTAGAATTTATAAAGCAAAAACCCATAAAAGTTATATACACATATTTTTTATATATATATAAATCCTGAAGGTTTATTATTTATACTTAAGGTTTACTTTCGAAATCATAGCACGTAGAACACTGTACAATTGAGAACAACAGAAAAAGCAATAGATTAGCCCGGGTTAAAACTCTCGACTCTAATGCGATGGTTACCGCAGTCCGCGGTTCGATACTAGGATGTGACAAAAAAAAAATGTTGCCCAATTCAATTAATTTATTAAATAATTAATTAAAGTACATTAATTAAATAATCAATAATATAAGATAATTGTATAAAAATAACAAAAAAAAATACGGTTTTGCTGAGGATCGAACCAGGGCCACTCCATTCATCAAATCAAATCACATCGATAAAATCAACTGCTTAGCCAACTGAGCCACGGAATAGAAATTTTTTGCCTGTGCTAATTGTGTACTTAAATATGAAAATGACTGCATTGACAAACAAGCACACGCATAATATTTAGTTTAGCATTTGACCACTTTCGGTTATGGTCAAAATCTTGTGTGTGGTGAATTTTTGGTTAAATGTTTTCGAACTTCGAAACGTGTGGATGGGCGTGCGTTGCTATCTTCACTACGGTATTAAAAGTGAAAAGTATATCGACATTAAATATTCGTCTCTAAAGTTTAAAGAGGCTTTCCTCTGGAGTTTTTTTTTTGTAAAAACTAAAAGCAATTACTTAAAATAACAAAATTAGAGCAAGATTTACTTCGTCTTTTTAACCATCACATGCAGACTGAAATTTTGACAACTGAGCAGTATTGGAAAAACTAAAAACTATTGATATATTTTTGAGGAACTTAAAACAAACTTTTATTTTCTTGTCCCCTTAACCCATTACAAAGTTCCGGTTTTATACTAACTTAGCAAAAATTTAAATATTTTATCTAAAGTTAATGTTATACGAGTATATGTAAAAGTGATATCAACATCACTATAAGGCAAAACTAATTTATATAAATCAAGAGCAGCAACACAAAAGACTCAAGAAACCCCAAAAATAATAAATTACTAAACAGTGTATCAATGAGTTTGAAACTGGTATGAATGAGATCTTTTTGTGCACTTTATGGCCGCGAGTAGTAAAAGAAAACAAAAAAGACATGCTTGATAGCAGTGACCACCGGCAATGAATACTCAAAGGTGAGAAATCAATCCGAACTGAATGAGTGTCGGTCGGTGTGTGGTCTATGGCGACAGTAACAACAACAACAATAAAAATAACAAAGAGCAACAATTATTCACGACAGCAATGAAAATATCAACAGCAATGAGCAGAAAAAATGCTAAATTATTTTTAATTTTTTAAATGTAGTCAAAAGAAGGAAGGGTTCAAGACGCAAAACAATTCTCTGAATTATGACTTGATTTAGTGGCAACAATTTATCAATATATGGTAATATATTCATTGCTGAAGATAATAACGGTGATGATGATGGTGTTGTTGTTGTTGTTATTGTTGAGTAGTGTAGCAGCTCGAACAATTAACTTGTTCGCATTCTTCAGTCTGTAGAAAGGTGTTTGGGTTAAATGTGCATGAAGAACAGCGGAATGCAAAATTTTGCTACGTGTTGCTGCTGACCGATGCATGTTTTGACTTGCTGCAGTGTTTGGTAAAAGTGTGCGAAAGAAGAGTACGTTCACAGCAATTAGACTGGACACAATAAGGTTGAGTTTTCATTAAAATGTTTTTTAATATTAAAATTATCTTTATCGTAAGCGTGCTGGGAACCAACTGCACTGAAGTATAACGTACAAAGAAAAGGTTTTTAATATGTTTGCACATCTTTTGCAGCACTTTCCAGCATAATTTCAAAAAAGTCGCTTCAAAGTCGCGTTGCTGTCGCTTTGAAAACATAAGCTAATTATGAAAATTGCTTGTAAAACACGAAGAAAAACGTACATTACTTATCGCTAAACAGTGCATACAAAAATTAATGCAACAACAACAAGAACAAAAACAACATTCACCAACAACAACAACCACAACAGCGCTGATAACAAATCTTTCGCCTCCAATTATTGCCAACAAACGTGGCCGAAAAACGAAGGAGTTGCAAAAACAAAAAATTGCATTTCTTTCGCATAACATTGCAAACACGTCAACGAATAACATAAAATTTGATCGTCGCCCTCGGCGCATGCATGTCGCTCTAACATTATCAATGCGACTGCGCAGCGACGCGGCAATTTTAAACGGTTTAGCGCTGCACCAACACAGTTTTTTTTCTTTCATGCCATCTATTGTTATAATAATGAGCTGTTTAGTCGTTTTTTCTATTTTTTTTTAAATGCCGTTAAGCGTTGTAAAAATAAATTATGTTGCTCTCGAGCAGCTTTTGGAAAATTGTGCTATTTATTAGCTGACCAAAATACAATAAGCAGAAATTCACATCGCATAGCAAAATCAAAATTTTGAAATTCATAAACTTTTTATATTTTTT
>OY282643.1:30440132-30462632 GCA_958299015.1 Tetanocera ferruginea | reverse complement strand
GTTCCGTATAGGCTCACGCACCGTTTATCCGATTGCGCTGAAATTTGAACACCGAGTACCTTTTATAGTGAGAAAGAACATAGGGGGTGTAAAAAAGTTGGCGGAAGTATGTGGGCGTGGCACTCTATAATAACTTCTAAACACCTGAACCGATTTCAATGAAATTTGGTACGAAGGTTTAACTGCTCCCAAAATAAAACATAAGCCATAAAAAATGCCAAAGACTTACGCAAGAGGGCGCTTTAAGTCGTACATTTTTAAGACTCAATAACTCCTAAACGCCTGAACCGATTTCAATGAAATTTGGTATGAAGGTTCAACTGCAACCAATATAAAGTAAAGAAGTGGGCTCTATAATAACTTTTAAACGTCTGAACCGATTTCCATGAAATTTGGTATGAAAGTTTAACTGCTCACAAAATAAAGTAAAGGTAAAAAATTGGGCGGAATTATGTGGGCGTGGCACTCTATAATAACTCCTAAACACCTGGACCGATTTCAGATTTAAATTAAATTTGGAATTAAGGTTCGACTGCGCCCAAGATAACATAGGCTTTAAAAATTCGAAAGACTTCCGTAAGAGGGCGCTTTAATCAGTGCGTTTTTAAGACTCAATAACTCCTAAACGCTTGAACCGATTTCAATGAAGTTTGGTATGAACTTTCAACTGCACCCAAGATAAAACATAAAATATAAGAAATTCCAAAGACTTCCGAAAGACGGTGCTTCAATTAGTGCATTGTTAAGACTCAATAACTTCTAAATGACTTGATTGATTTTACTAAAATTTGGTACATGAAATAACTTGACTCTGCAACAGAATTGAGCCTATTTTAATTTCAGAAAACTTCCGTTAGAGGCCGCTTTATTCAATCAACTATGTTTGGCTCATTCACGTCAAAACGGATGAACCGATTTTGATGAAACTTGGCAAGCATTAGTATCTGTTACTGAAATAAATCCTATACTTTTAAAAGTTCTTTCGACAAAAAACAAGGAATGAGCCGAAGGCAAACGAAGTCAAGAACCAAAGACGAACGAAAAAAAATAAGTTTAAGGAATACCAGCATAAGATATATAAAGATGAAAAAAAATTAACCGAACAATATTGACCAAAACCGAAGTTGAACGAAAACAATCCAAAAATCGAATGGAATTTATTTGAGATAAAATTGCATATTAAATGCATGCTTAGAAAAACTTTAAACACATTTTACTCGAAATGACTTTTCAAACTGCACTCAGAAAATAGTTTCTCGGAATATAATAAAAAAGGCATCATATTTAGAGAAAATTAGTATTGACCTTGCTGCAGAGAATGCTTTTCTCTAAATGCGATCCTAAAATTCTCAAAAAATGATAAAAACCTTCTATGAAAAATAGAAATATATAAAAATAATTCGATTTTAGAGAAAAAGACTCTTTAGTTTTGAGAAAACATTTGTTTTTATTAAAGAAAAAACTTCTCATAGTGAATTTTTATATCAAAATATATGAAAAAATTTTCATTTTCAAAAAATTTTTCTGTATAAATAGAATTTTTATGTGCGAGAAAAATACTTATCTTTATTGGAGACATTGAAATATTACCATTTCCTAGAAGTGAAGAAATATTTCTTCGAAAATGTAAAAATTTATTCTAATTGAAGAACATTTTATTTGAAAAGAGAAAATTGCTTTTATCGAAAATAGAGATATTTTTCGCCGGAGGAAGATATGTGTTTTTTTTTCTGAGTGCGGGTGTCCATTTTCCTCAGAAACCAGACTTCAGATCGAGACGTTGAAGATGTAATTTTTTGTTTGAATCATGTCTGGCAGGTACAGTTTTACGGAAATTTGACTAAACACTTTTTACGGAAGGAGGGGGCAAAACCCCAAAAAACGATAATTTGAAAAATTTTAAAATTGAATTGATAATTTTGAAAATGTAAAAATGAGAGCAGTTTGAAAATCGTCCTCTTTCTGTGCTCGAGGCACAACCCCGAGTAACACCGGGTTACATCCGCTATTTATACTATAAAATTATATTAAACTTATATTTTAATTTTTAAAAATGTTTCTAAAAGTACAATAAAAATACTACCAAAAGGCATTGACGTTGGTAAAACAGTTCTTGTTGTTTTGATCACGCCAACATTGATCAACAATTTTAGCAATAAAAAAATGTATATTTAAAAAAAAATCTGACAATATAAGTCTACAGATTATGTAATAAGCTGGTAGTTGTTTTAATTTAATACAAGTGAGCTGCTCTTGTAATTAGCCAAGTAAAGCTGACTGTCAAATTAAGTGGGCTGAAACACGTTTAAACAAAATAAGATGCAGCAAAGAAGTTGCATGCAATCTGTTAATCCTTGGCTTCATTTTATACATTTGGCACAACAACAAAAACAACAAAAATGCATTTACATTAAGAACAACTTCGCTTTGAATTAATATTTAAAATATTGATTAATTTTTTTGTAATGTTTTTATTTTAAAAAAACGCCTCGCAGCATATAAAAAGCCTTTAAGCGTAAAACTGAAGGTTGTCTTAAGTTTTGACAGCTGAATCAAGAATACGTGTATTTCGCTGACATTTGCCTCATAAGCTTAAAAACATGGAGCATTCGCAAAAACAGCCGTAGCTGTTTTTGGTCTTTATTTATGTTTTATATTTTTTTTTTTTTTTTCCTTTAATGTGACAACTTATTGATTATTTGGTTGAAAAGCTTGAAAATAAAAGAAACTGAAACTGAAACTGTGCGTAGGCCGGTCAAGACGAGCTGTGATTAATAAAAAGCTAAATAAAGTTGTCAAATAGTGAATGTTTTTTTTTTTGTTTTTGGTTTTTGGTGGAAGCATCTTAATCCTGTACAATTTTTTGACTTTTTTTATTTATTATTGTTATTGTTTGTAGTATATCGTGTTCATGGCCAACGATTTTCTTTGGACAGCGGCATAATAATGGTTTTTATTGTTTGTTTATTGTTGCAGCTGTGTTTAATATACTCAATTATTGTTCAATATGCTTTGAAACACGTTCAGACACACAGCAGCAGCCGCTCGTTGCGACTGTGTATTAGATTACAGCCAAGTGCTGCTCATTGAATACAGCAGCTTCTTCTGGCTGCCGGCTATGGGCTCTGGGCGTAATAAAGTCTTGCTTAAGTATTGCGTCCGCCTGAGGAGGAACGTGGCTTAGCAAGCAACTGCGCAGTTACTTTAAGCTATAGACTGGTACAATCTGATTGAAATTGGATATTTTTAAACGTCATAATGAGTTTGTAATCGGTTGGAGTTTTATTTTTATCGATTCTGAAGAAAAACAGTAATAAACGTTAAGGATGGCAAATTTAGAAGTTTTGAAGAAACACAAAAGAAGGTATAACCATGCCATGGCGCACGGTAGAAGTGAAACATAGAGCAGCAAAACTAGAGATCTTTTCATAGTTGTTTAATATTTACTTTAAGACTTATGACCAAAAATGAAAATTTATTATTACCACATTATTTATTTTGTTTAAGACTGTTATAACTGAAAACCTAGAATTTAAGGGGGGACATGGCATTGGCCGTTTTTTGAAATCGTAAATTGTATTTTAGTTAATATTCTTAAGATTTTAAGAAAATAAATTTCTTGGAAAAATTCCTACGGGTTCAAAAGGTACAGCCGGATTAGTGAGAGCGCATTTTTATTTTTCTTTGCATTATTCTTTTTCACAAACTTTGAACGAGTTCAAATCTCGAAACCATGTTTTTCGTACTGGTTGCTTCACTAGCGGGTCATTCTTCATTTTTTGACGAAATTTTTTTTTTGTATTTTTTTGTAAACTAGATTCGCTATCGTATGACACGAGCTTTTATAAATTTTTTTTCGATTTTTTATGAATTTTTAAAGTCAATATTTTTTTCGAAAAAACACACTTTCAAATTTGGAACACCACCAAAAATTGAAAAAAAAAATTTAATAAAAGCTCCTGTCATACGATAACCAATTTTGTTAAGATATAAAAAAGTAATTTTTTTTCCAGATCGGACAATTTTTGCGACTCCCAGCTCTGCAACCATGAGGCCACGTTTTGTTCTCTGCCGCCAGTTTGGAGCTCTATAAAACCATGTTGGAGTGAAAAATAAATTTTTTGAATTTATTTTTTCTTGTAGTTTGTTCAATTCTCTACAATAATAAAAAATTTTGGAAAAACATTTGTTTTTGGCAGAGTTATGAATTTTTAAAAAAAGGTCTGTTTTCTCTGCCGCTAATGTTATGTCCCACCTTAAGAGTTAAACCTGATATAACAACATATGTATGTCGTGTCTGAGAACCACTATTGCTCAATTTAAAGGACATTTGACCTAATTTTGTCGACAATTAAGGAGTTTTTAAAGTAAGGATTGTGAAAAAACGGTTAGAGATGTTTAAGAAAATATTTTTTTATTGTTTAACATAAGTATTAAAATATAATCATAATCCTTGCTTTAAAAACTCCTAAAATTTTTACAAAATAAATCTGAACTTTAGTCAACTATTAATTTAAAAATGAAATAATAAATTGTTTTGTTTTTTTTTTTTTGCAAAATATTTTTGTGTTATAGAATTGTTACTGAACGTAACAGTTTAATTATTTCATAAATCAAATAATTACATATTTTGATAATTGAAAAGCAAACTTTAAAGCTATTCATAAACCATTCTGATATGCAGTCACGTCAAATTAAACCCTAAATTAAGTTTGAACAAAGAATTTTGAACATTTTAAACAATTATTTGCGAAAACCACAATTATGTTTGTTCAGAGCAAAAAAAAAAAAAATTAATTCTAAGGAAATCTAATCATCGTATAAATCAGCGCTAACTATATAATTACAGCTTGTATGACATGCAAAACGCAAAACGTTCATTTTTATATCTGTTGGCATAAAGAAACGGCCATTTATATCATTACCGATGTATATCATCCGCAACATCAAAAGATTGCCCAGATAGTGATGAACAGTTTTTTGTGTGTACAAAATCTGTTTCCCTCTTCCATCAAAAACATTGTTTTTTTGTTTTTTCTACATCTTTTGAAGATTTTTTTGAAATAATCCTTCCTAAATCGTCGTGTGTCCAATAAACATAAAAACCAAAACAAAGAAAAAATCATCACAAATCGGCAAAGATTTGCATAAACCGCTGAAAGAATACGCTGGCAGGTCCTTATCATGGCCTACAGATACATGAAAACAAAAGCGCACAAATACTAGGAAACCTTTTTTTTCGGGTAATTGTAGAGGGTTCAAAAGCCTAAGTAGCAAAACAAAATAAAAAAACAAAAGAAAAATACAAATAAAAAAGCACTATAAGCAGGTTCTTTGCATACATGAGCAATTCGCAGAGTATTACTTCAAGTTTATGCAACGTAGTAGATATAGTATTTTTCATTATGAAAAATCTTAGTTTAACTTAAATTTAGTACTCGACTCAACTTGGCCTGAAAATAAATCAGCTCTCAAAAATTGCTTACTTCACTCCACACAGCATGAAACTCTTTTATTTCTAACTTTTGCTATCTTTCTTGGTTTTACGATAGTTTTTCTTTACAAAGGTAGTATATTTAGATGAAACCTAATGAAATGCAAATGAAAATACAAAAAATTGCGAAATGATTTTTTTTTTCATTAAACAACGTAAAATATTTCATTTGCAATGAATTGAGGCAAGTGGGCTGCAGCACAAAATGAAACGATGTAAAACGGTGCGCGACAGGCAAGAGATAAACAAATAAGCAGAGAAAAATAAGTTATGCCCTGCTTTGTTATGAACGTTCATTTCGACACAGCAGACATATTTATAAACGCTTGTAGAGTGTAAACTATAGACTGCATAATTGTTGATGTTCATGTATTTTAAAATAAATCAATCAAAATCCAAATCCAAATCCAAATCCAAATTCAAATCCAAATCCAAATCCAAATCCAAATCCAAATCCAAATCCAAATCCAAATCCAAATCCAAATCCAAATCCAAATCCAAATCCAAATCCAAATCCAAATCCAAATCCAAATCCAAATCCAAATCCAAATCCAAATCCAAATCCAAATCCAAATCCAAATCCAAATACAAATCCAAATCCAAATCCAAATCCAAATCCAAATCCAAATCCAAATCCAAATCCAAATCCAAATCCAAATCCAAATCCAAATCCAAATCCAAATCCAAATCCAAATCCAAATCCAAATCCAAATCCAAATCCAAATCCAAATCCAAATCCAAATCCAAATCCAAATCAAAATCCAAATCCAAATCCAAATCCAAATCCAAATCCAAATCCAAATCCAAATCCAAATCCAAATCTAAAGCTAAATCCAAATCCAAATCCAAATCCAAATCCAAATCCAAATCCAAATCTAAATCTAAATCCAAATCCAAATCCAAATCCAAATCCAAATCCAAATCCAAATCCAAATCCAAATCCAAATCCAAATCCAAATCCAAATCCAAATCCAAATCCAAATCCAAATCCAAATCCAAATCCAAATCCAAATCAAAATCAAAATCAAAATCCAAATCCAAATCCAAATCCAAATCAAAATCCAAATCCAAATCCAAATCAAAATCCACATCCACATCCACATCCACATCCAAATCCAAATCCAAATCCAAATCCAAATCCAAATCCAAATCCATATCCAAATCAAAATCCAAATCCAAATCCAAATCCAAATCCAAATCCAAATCCAAATCCAAATCAAAATCCACATCCCTATTCACATCCAAATCCAAATCCAAATTCAAATACAAATCCAAGTCCAAATCCAAATCCAAATCCAAATCCAAATCCAAATCCAAATCCAAATCCAAATCCAAATCCAAATCCAAATCCAAATCCAAATCCAAATCCAAATCAAAATAAAAATAAAAATAAAAATCAAAATCAAAATCAAAATCAAAATCAAAATCAAAATCAAAATCAAAATCAATATCAAAATCAAAATCAAAATCAAAATCAAAATCAAAATCAAAATCAAAATCAAAATCAATATCAAAATCAAAATCAAAATCAAAATCAAAATCAAATCAAAATCAAAATCAAAATCAAAATCAAAATCAAAATCAAAATCAAAATCAAAATCAAAATCAAAATCAAAATCAAAATCAAAATCAAAATCAAAATCAAAATCAAAATCAAAATCAAAATCAAAATCAAAATCAAAATCAAAATCAAAATCAAAATCAAAATCAAAATCAAAATCAAAATCAAAATCAAAATCAAAATCAAAATCAAAATCAAAATCAAAATCAAAATCAAAATCAAAATCAAAATCAAAATCAAAATCAAAATCAAAATCAAAATCAAAATCAAAATCAAAATCAAAATCAAAATCAAAATCAAAATCAAAATCAAAATCAAAATCAAAATCAAAATCAAAATCAAAATCAAAATCAAAATCAAAATCAAAATCAAAATCAAAATCAAAATCAAAATCAAAATCAAAATCAAAATCAAAATCAAAATCAAAATCAAAATCAAAATCAAAATCAAAATCAAAATCAAAATCAAAATCAAAATCAAAATCAAAATCAAAATCAAAATCAAAATCAAAATCAAAATCAAAATCAAAATCAAAATCAAAATCAAAATCAAAATCAAAATCAAAATCAAAATCAAAATCAAAATCAAAATCAAAATCAAAATCAAAATCAAAATCAAAATCAAAATCAAAATCAAAATCAAAATCAAAATCAAAATCAAAATCAAAATCAAAATCAAAATCAAAATCAAAATCAAAATCAAAATCAAAATCAAAATCAAAATCAAAATCAAAATCAAAATCAAAATCAAAATCAAAATCAAAATCAAAATCAAAATCAAAATCAAAATCAAAATCAAAATCAAAATCAAAATCAAAATCAAAATCAAAATCAAAATCAAAATCAAAATCAAAATCAAAATCAAAATCAAAATCAAAATCAAAATCAAAATCAAAATCAAAATCAAAATCAAAATCAAAATCAAAATCAAAATCAAAATCAAAATCAAAATCAAAATCAAAATCAAAATCAAAATCAAAATCAAAATCAAAATCAAAATCAAAATCAAAATCAAAATCAAAATCAAAATCAAAATCAAAATCAAAATCAAAATCAAAATCAAAATCAAAATCAAAATCAAAATCAAAATCAAAAAATAAATAAATAATTATAATAATTATAATAATGATAATTAAGGACAACATCAAAATGTAATTCAATTTCAATTTCAATTTCAATTTCAATTTCAATTTCAACTTCAATTTCAACTTCAATTTCAATTTCAATTTCAATTTCAATTTCAATTTCAATTTCAATTTCAATTTCAATTTCAATTTCAATTTCAATTTCAATTTCAATTTCTATTTCAATTTCAATTTCAATTTCAATTTCAATTTTAATTTCAATTTCAATTTCAATTTCAATTTCAATTTCAATTTCAATTTCAACTTCAATTTCAATTTCAATTTCAATTTCAATTTCGATTTCAATTTCAATTTCAATTTCAATTTCAATTTCAATTTCAATTTCAATTTCAATTTCAATTTCAATTTCAATTTCAATTTCAATTTCAATATCAATTTCAATTTCAATTTCAATTTCAATTTCAATTTCAATTTCAATTTCAATTTCAATTTCAATTTCAATTTCAATTTCAATTTCAATTTCAATTTCAATTTCAATTTCAATTTCAATTTCAATTTCAATTTCAATTTCAATTTCAATTTTAATTTCAATTTCAATTTCAATTTCAATTTCAATTTCAATTTCAATTTCAATGTCAATGTCAATTTCAATTTCAATTTCAATTTCAATTTCAATTTCAATTTCAATTTCAATTTCAATTTCAATTTCAATTTCAATTTCAATTTCAATTTCAATTTCAATTTCAATTTCAATTTCAATTTCAATTTCAATTTCAATTTCAATTTCAATTTCAATTTCAATTTCAATTTCAATTTCAATTTCAATTTCAATTTCAATTTCAATTTCAATTTCAATTTCAATTTCAATTTCAATTTCAATTTCAATTTCAATTTCAATTTCAATTTCAATTTCAATTTCAATTTCAATTTCAATTTCAATTTCAATTTCAATTTCAATTTCAATTTCAATTTCAATTTCAATTTCAATTTCAATTTCAATTTCAATTTCAATTTCAATTTCAATTTCAATTTCAATTTCAATTTCAATTTCAATTTCAATTTCAATTTCAATTTCAATTTCAATTTCAATTTCAATTTCAATTTCAATTTCAATTTCAATTTCAATTTCAATTTCAATTTCAATTTCAATTTCAATTTTGTCCTTAATTATCATAATAATTATTATTATTATTTATGCATTGATTTTATTTATTTTGACTCAGACTTTGACTTTGTCTGTGACTTTGACTTTGACTTTGACTTTGACTGTGACTTTGACTGTGACTTTGACTTTGACTTTGACTTTGACTTTGACTTTGACTTTGACCTTGACTTTGACTTTGTCTTTGACTTTGACTTTGATTTTGACTTTGACTTTGACTTTGACTTTGACTTTGACTTTGACTTTGACTTTGAGTTTGACTTTGACTTTGACTTTGACTTTGACTTTGACTTTGACTTTGACTTTGACTTTGACTTTGACTTTGACTTTGACTTTGACTTTGACTTTGACTTTGACTTTGACTTTGACTTTGACTTTGACTTTGACTTTGACTTTGACTTTGACTTTGACTTTGACTTTGACTTTGACTTTGACTTTGACTTTGACTTTGACTTTGACTTTGACTTTGACTTTGACTTTGACTTTGACTTTGACTTTGACTTTGACTTTGACTTTGACTTTGACTTTGACTTTGACTTTGACTTTGACTTTGACTTTGACTTTGACTTTGACTTTGACTTTGACTTTGACTTTGACTTTGACTTTGACTTTGACTTTGACTTTGACTTTGACTTTGACTTTGACTTTGACTTTGACTTTGACTTTGACTTTGAATTTAACTTTGACTTTGAATTTGACTTTGACTTTGACTTTGACTTTGACTTTGACTTTTACTTTGACTTTGACTTTGACTTTGCCTTTGACTTTGACTTTGACTTTGACTTTGACTTTGACTTTGAATTTGACTTTGATTTTGAGTTTGACTTTGATTTTGATTTTGATTTAGTTCCTCTCGGTATAATACTATTTTTTTTCTTTTAAATCACTTTAAGCTGAAGTTCGTGTGAAGAAGGTTAAGAAGCTTGTATTTTAATTAAAATATTTGTTCACAAACGAGATTAGTTTAACTTTATGATATGCATTTTTTTCTCATTATTTAATTTAATGCTTATTATAACAAGCATAGCAATTATCTTCACTAACTATGTTAATAGAACAGTCATAAAAGTCAAAAAGCGGAATTAATCTGCACAACTTAACTCAATAACAAACCGAAGCTAATACTTCAAATGAAGCTAATTTATATAAATTTTGAATATGAACAGACTGTGTCTTTCATTTTGTTGACTGGGTCAGTTAGCGTGGTTGTTGCAAATTGAATAGTAAAGTTGATGAAGCAACATTGACAAACTGTAATCTTGGCAAAGTTTTGTATCTACTTTGTAAGAAGTTTTTCAAGTAACCACACTTCACTGCATGTTCTTGTTAGTTCTCCGATTACACTACTTAACACGAACAATCTCATCTCAACGTTAAACCACTTTGGAACTTTTGTGCATAAGTTTTGTAGCGAAGTATTTGTATCGAAAATCAAAGCTACCCAGTGAAG
Source organism: Tetanocera ferruginea (assembly GCA_958299015.1). Taxonomy (NCBI): domain Eukaryota; kingdom Metazoa; phylum Arthropoda; class Insecta; order Diptera; family Sciomyzidae; genus Tetanocera; species Tetanocera ferruginea. Next base: position 30,451,881 of record OY282643.1, on the reverse strand, counting down.
CAACAAAAAAAAAAGTAAAAACAAAAATAAAAATAAAACTAAAGAACATTTTGGTTTTATACCTAAGTACGATTTTGGCATTTGCGAATATTTTATAGTTAAATCATTTTGCTTTTATATCGCCTTAAAGTATGCAATGCAAATTTCTGCAGTTGATGGTTTGCATACAGAGAGTAATTCAGCACTTACTTTTATTAGGACTAATTGGATCCAAAGTAACTTCTAGGGAAATTTTACAAGGATATATCAATAGACTATCTTAACACTCTACAATTCTATACTAACTCTTATTTCCTGAAAATTTTAAAAAGGTTGAAAGGTGTTGCTTTGTTCTACCATTATCCGTTGATTGAAGTCTGCAAGATTTGTGTGTTAGGCTCTGTTATATAACTTCAATTGCAAAATACTCAATAGCTGATTAAAATCTTGAATTATTTGATACAGTTCCCACAAAAATTTAGAGCATTATTTTTTTCAAAAAAAAAAAAAATATAAAAAAGAATTGTGTCAAAATTTGCACAAAAGATTTATTACATTTTCGTGAACTGTAACAGAGGTGAATACTTCAACAATTCCAAGACTCCAGCCAGTGATCACACACCCCACCCACCCAAAAATGTTGCCACACAACACTTAATGTTGACACTGATTATCGCAAAAGTCAACACAAAAAACTGCATAACTTGTGCAACATGCGTCAAATGCGTTGACATTAAAAAAAAAATATAATATAACACTGCGCACACAGTAGATGCTTATAAATTAAGACACACGTGAAGTGAAAAATTTGTGCAAAAATAACTGACAATGTGTGAGCAATTGTTTTTCAAAAGCAAATACTAAAAATAAAAAATATGAAAAAACTTACACGAGGTATTTGCGCACAAGTAAAAACAAAAAAAAAAATACATGTGCAAAGTACAGTAAATTGATGTATTTATGAGATACGCTGATTGCGAATGCAAATGCTTGTCAACATGGAATGTGTCACGTGTTGGCAAAAGAGGGTGGCAACATTGCTAGGCATTTGGTTGATTTGGTAGAGGAGGCCCGAGCGGGTCTGCTCGTGGCCAAGCAGGCTTTTCAACTCAACAATCGAAAATGCTGGCGCGTTTTAATGGAACGGTGAACTCAATATTTGGTCAGTTGGGGGCGTTGAGAGCATTGATTCTGTGAGTGAATTTGTTAATAGCATGAATTCCCATTTTCAGCCAGGGGAAAAGGTGAAAAAATAAGGCATTATAGTAAAAGTTTTTAACTTAGCATTGATTTTATTTAAATTTTTCTTTATGTTGAAACTGAAAATTTGTATTTTTAAACGCACAATTAAGTTAAAATTTTTTTACTTTGTGTACTTAATTTGAATAAAGTTATTTTTAGATATTTATTGGCGTAGCTTAAATTAATATAAACAAGTAAATTGAATACATTATTTAAAATATCATTTGTTAATAGTCCGGTAACTATTAATTGTTGGTGTACCTTCTTTTTAGTACTTAAGCTCAAAATATATCGTTACCTTAATATAGAAAGGACGATATAAAAATCTTTACAACTTCTTAAAATTTTATGCTCTTAAAAATTATTGAATTCAGATTGTAATGAAAATCGTCAACAAACTCAGTATTTAAAACCATAATTTTGTTTTTTTGGTTTAATGGAGGGTTTTCTAAAAGAAAATTAAAAAACACGATTGCGAAAAATTATAAGTTTAATACTTTCTATATAAAGGTAACGATATATTTTGAGCGTTCTTTAACTTTTAATTCTTTGACGGTACTTCATAAAAGTAACGTTTGTAGTATTGATTGATTTCAGTTGGAAAAACATTTTTATAAAATATTTGAAAAGAAATGCTTTTAGAAAAAATAAGGTTATAATCAACCATAAGTATCTTTGTTTAATTTATCAATCAGTTAGAAAAGTACATTTTCGGCACTCGCAAATTAATAATTTTTGACTCACTGACCGAATAAAATCACTGCCTTTCAAAATCGAACCATTCTTTTTACGAGCAAATTATTTGACCATAGCATTAGGATTAATTCTAAGGCTCCTTTAAATATTCTTAGCTTAGGCCTTTGAGTAAGGCACGCTTTTCGCTTTTAGTTTATTATTTTCTCAAAGTTGGTATAAGGATCGTTCTTCCCTTAAGAAAAACGTCTGGAGAATCTTAATACATAAAAGACAAACTTCCTGTTCTGTACCTAATACACCTTTAATTGTTCTTGCTATTACATTACTTTTACCATACGAAAAACTTGTCAGCCTAAAAGTATGCAAATTTATTTGATACTAGCGGATGTAACCAGGTGTTACTCGGGGTTATGCCTCAAGCACAGAAAGAGGACGATTTTCAAAACTGCTCTCATTTTTAAGTTTTTAAATTTATCAATTCAATTTTAAAATTTTTTAAATTATCGTTTTTTTGGGGTTTTGCTCCTCCTTCCGTCGAAAGTGTTAAGTCAAATTTCCGTAAAACCGTACCTGCCAGACATGTTTCACAGAAAAAATGACATCTTCAACGTGTCGATCTGACGTCTGGTTTCTGAAGAAAATGGACATCCACACTCAGAAAAAAACACTTATCTTCCTCCGGTGAAAAATTTCTCTATTTTCGATAATAGCAATTTTCTCTTTTCAAATAAAATTTTCTTCAATTAGAATAAATTTTCACATTTTCGAAGATATGTTTCTTCACTTCTCGGAAATGGAAATATTTCAATGTCTCTTATAATGACAAATATTTTTCTCGCACAAAAAAATTCACGTTTATACAGAAAATTTTTTGAAAATGAAAATGTTTTACCTATATTTTCATAAAAAAATCACTATGAGAACTATTTTCTTCAATGAAAACAAATTTGTTCTCCAAAAAACTGATCTTTGGTCTTTTTCTCTAAAACTGATAAAGTTTTATATATTTCTCTTTTTCATAGAAACTTTTTTTATAATTTTAAGAGAATTTTTAAGGCTCATTTAGGGAAAGGCATTCTCTGGAGCAAAGTCTAAACCATTTTTAGTCTAAACCATTTTTCTCTTATTATGATGCCATTTTTATCATATTCCGAGAAAATTTTTTTCTGAGTGCAGTTTGAAAAGTCATTTCGAGAAAAATGCGTTTAAAGCTTTTCTTAGCATACATTTAATATGCAATTTTATCTCAAATAAATTTAAATTTTAAAAAATCCTATAAGCACCGATTCGATTGCTGGATTGTCTTCGTTCAACTTCGGTTTTGGTCGATACTGTTCGGTTAATTTTTATCTTCATCTTTATATAGCTATTCTATAGGTATTCGTTAAACTTATTTTTTTTTCGTTCGTCTTTGGTTCTTGACTTCGTTTGCCCACAGCTCATTCCTTGATTTTTGTCGAAAGAACTTTTAAAAGCATAGGATCTATTTAAGTAACGGATACAAATGCTTGCCAAGTTTTATCAAAATCGGTTCATTCGTTTTGACGAGAATGCGCCGAACATAGTTGATTGAATAAAGCGCCCTCTCGCGGAAGTTTTCTGAAATTTAAATAGCCTCAATTCTGTTGTAGAGTCAACAAGTCATCGATCAAGTCATTTAGGAGTTATTGAGTTAACAATGCACTACTTAAATCGCCCTCTTTCGGAAGTCTTTGGAATTTTTTATATTTAATGTTTTATCTTGGGTGCAGTTGCACCCAGCTCATACCAAATTTCATTGAAATCGGTTCAGGCGTTTAGGAGTTATCAAGTCTTTAAAACGATCTACTTGAAGCGCCCCCTTACGGAAGTCTTTGGAGTTTTTATAGCCTATGTTAACTTGGGCGCAGTCGAACCTTCATTCCAAATTTAATTGAAATCAGTCCAGGTGTTTAGGAGTTATTATAGAGTGCCACGCCCACATACTTCCGCCCAATTTTTTACCCATGCTTTATCTTGGGTGCAGTTGAAACTTCATACCAAACTTCATTGAAATCGGTTCAGGAGCTTAGGAGTTATTAAGTCTTGAGAACGCACTACTTAAAGCGCCCTCTTGCGAAAGTCTTTGGAATTTTTTATTGCCTATGTTTTATTTTGGGAGCAGTCGAACCTTCATTCCAAATTTAATTGAAATCAGTCCAGGTGTTTAGGAGTTATTATAGAGTGCCACGCCCACATACTTCCGCCCAATTTTTTACCCATGCTTTATCTTGGGTGCAGTTGAAACTTCATACCAAACTTCATTGAAATCGGTTCAGGAGCTTAGGAGTTATTAAGTCTTGAGAACGCACTATTAAAGCGCCCTCTTGCGGAAGTCTTTGGAATTTTTTATTGCCTGTGTTTTATTTTGCGAGCAGTTGAACCTTCATACCAAAATTCATGGAAATCGGTTCAGGCGCTTAGAAGTTATTACAGAGTGCCACGCCCACATACGTCCGCCCACTTTTTTGCTTTATATTGGTTGCAGTTGAACCTTCATACCAAATTTCATGGAAATCGGTTCAGGCGTTTAGAAGTTATTATAGAGCGAAACGCCCACATACTTCCGGCCAACTTTTTTACACCCCCTATGTTCTTTCTCACTATGGAAGGTACTCGGTGTTCAAATTTCAGCTCAATCGGATAAACGGTGCGCGAACCTATACGGAACAGACAGACAGACAGACAGAAAAACATTTGATTTTATATATTAGATTCAGCAATTAGGACTCATCCAACAAATGAAATTTTCAAATCAACAGTCGGTTGACTCTTCGTCTATAGAACACGAAGTCCACATTAAAAAGTAGGTACTTATTGAAATTTTATCACTGTTTTGGAAGTTCATGTTTAGCCGAGTGTGCTGACGTGTGCTTCTAGTGCTCGACTGTCCTCGGTTCTAATACCGGCATGTCCAACAAAGAATTTCTTTTATACAGAGTTTTCCAATAAGAGGTTTTATTTTGATATTCAAAGTGCCGTTAATAATGAAAAACAACATCAGCCAAATGGTCACCAGGACCACGCTTACAGAACCATATCCTTTTCATGAAATTTTTCATAACAAAATCGCAAAGTGGTTCCTCGATAGACTCACGAATTCCATCTTTGAGGTCTTGAATCGACGCTAAGCTGTTGGCGCAGACCTTATCTTTCACGTGGCCCCAAAGGAAGAAGTCGCAAGATGTTAAATTACAAGATCTCAGTGGTCAATTGTGATCACCTCTTCGAGAGATAACACGGTCCGGAAACTTTTCCCGTAAAAGATCAATGGGTTCGTTGCTTGTGTGGCACGTGGCGCCGTCTTGTAGAAAGTAAACGTTGTCCAGATCAATACCATCCAACACCGGCCATAAAAAAAATCATTATTCATCTCTCGTTAGCGCAATCCATTCACCGTAACTGTTGATCGAACCTCATTTTCGAAAAAGTTAGGTCCAATGACCATGCCAGATCATAAACCGTACCAAACGTCCCACGTAGAGGATGGAAAGGCTTCTCAACAATAACTCTTGGGTTTTCCGAGCCCCAGATGCGACAATTTTGCTTGTTGTCGTAGCCACCGAGTTGGAAATGGGCCTCATCAGTCAAGATGATTTTTCGATGGAATTATTCCGGATCATTAAATCATTAAATGAAAATTTGTTCTCAACTTTCTTACACTTTTCTTCAAATTAATCTTCGATATATAAGGATGCCAACGATGATGTGAAGCTAACCAGGACCTGCAGCTTGCATTTAACACCATATCATTGCTGTACCCATACCGTGCTTTATTGTGGGGACGAAGGTTGTTTTTAGGAAAATTCCGCATTTCCTACCTTTCTCCATACGTAAAATCCATCGTTAAAGGGATTTGTCTTATTGTGAAACAAGTTCTCATCACATATGAGAGCAAATTTAATGTTTTCCGGTCAGATGGTCGATTCTATGTCACCCCACAATAGAACACGGTATGGGTTTAATAATGCTTTGGGGGTGCCATGTCAGCTACTGGTCCTGGATATCTATGGGTTGAAAGCTGTTTTGAAAAAAAGGGCACTTATTTATTTTTTCTCTTGTATTTCGTTTTTTATACCCTAAACCTGAAAGGTCAGGGTATATTAACTTTGTGCAAAGGTTTGTAACGCATAGAACGAAGCGAGTCCGGTATAGAAAAGTATATATATTCTTGATCTGCGTCACCATCTGAGTCGAGCTTTCCATGTCCATCCGTCCGTGCGTCCTTCTATCCGTCTGTGTGTTGTCCGTATACACAGGATAAGAAGAAGGAGTTGAGATAATTGGATGAAACTTGGTACACATGGTCACATAGACCCAAGGATCTGCACCATTGTGCAATATTTTTGGAATCCGCCCACGGACACGCCTACCTTCCATATAATGCAAAAATTGAAAACTGCATAAATAAGCTCAAATTTAACCTACAACAATAAAATTTGATGTGTATGTGTTTTGTATCAACACAAAGATATCTTCGAAAAATGGGTGTCGTCCGCTCACGGACACGCCCACCTCTCATAGAACCCAAAAATTGAAAACGCAATAAATAAGCCTCTGTTTAACCTACAGAGCTAAAATTTGGCACGTATGCTTTTTATGAAAAAACAAAAATGCTTTTTAAAAATGGACATCATCCACTCACGGACACGCCTACCTCCCATACAACGCAAAAATTGAAAACTGCATAACTCAGCTCATAATTAGCCTACAACTAAATTTGATATGTGTGTGTTTTATATCAACACAAAGATGTTTTCGAAAAATGGACGTCATCCGCTCACGGACACGCCCACCTCCCATACAACCCAAAACTTGAAAACGCAATAAATAAGCCTCTGTTTAACCTACAGAAATAAAGTCTGACACATATGTTTTTTATGACAAGACAAAGATGGTTTTGAAAAATGGACATCATCCGCCCACGGACACGTCTACCTCCCATACAACGCAAAAATTGAAAACTGCATAACTCAGCTCATAATTAGCCTACAACAATTAAATTTGATATGTGTGTGTTTTATATCAACACAAAGATGTTTTCCAAAAATATACGTCATCCGCTCACAGACACGCCCCCCTCCCATACAACCCAAAACTTGAAAACGCAATAAATAAGCCTCCTGTTTAACCTGTTTAACCTAAACCTGTTTAACCTACAGAGCTAAAATTTGGCACGTATGTTTTTTATGACAAGACAAAGATGGTTTTGAAAAACGGACGTCATCCGCCTTCGGACACGCCTACCTCCCATACAACCCAAAAAGTTTAAAACTCAATAAATAAGCTTATGTTTGTCATAGAGAAATTAAATTTGATATGTATGTATTTTATACCAAAACTAAGATGTGTTCAAAAATCGGGCATAATCCGTCCATGAACACGCCCAGCTCCCATAGTGAAAGTACAATAAAGGCATTAACTGTGAGCTACAGGATTAAAACTTGGTATGTATAAATTTTTCATCAACATTTAAATGCATATTAAATATAGGCTTCATCCGCCCACGGACACGCCCATGTACAATAAATTTTTTTTTGTTTTTGAAAAGTGGGTTAAGGGTATTTCATAGTCGGCCTAGGCCGACTTTAGACTTTCCTTACTTGTTTCTTGTAAATTGGTTTTTTTATTTGAAGAGTTTTTTTATGTTCTGTTGTTTTGAAAATTTCGACCATCTTCATGTTATTTTAACATTTTGTGGCTATATTCAGCATGAAGCAGCAATCCAAACTAAAAGAAGTGAAATATTTCAGTGTGCAACCCAAGGCTAGTCAGTGTCCCAAAAGAATTAAAACACATAAAAGTTGCCACTTAAAAAAAAAAAAAAAAACAATGTAAGGCTGACAAAAAGAAGTTGAAGAAATGGAAGAAGTAATCATTCGATAAGGTTATTTTTGTTTTGAAATTTTTTGTGTGTATTTTATTAAGATTTTTACTTTGAATTTGGTCTGGTTTTGTTTTGTTTTGTTTGGGTTTGGTTTTTGTTTTGTTTTTGTCTACAGTTTTGTTTGCCAAAATCGTGTTTGTTATATTTTCGGATTGGTTTTTGGTGACTTTTTAATGCTTTTGATTTTTTGTTTTTTTTTTTTTTTTGTCCTGGTATCTAGTACTGAAGTTGGTTAGTTGTTGTTGTTTTTTAGTTTCCTTTGAATTTTGTGTGCCCAAAGGCACATTAAAAAGTCGTTGTCGTACATAACTTTTTAATGTTTGCATTATTTTTGTGCTTTTTTTTGGGATAGTGTTTTGCCCTTTTTTAGTGGAGTAGCTTTAAAATTTTAATATCTTTTATATGCTTGACAACAATCTTAAAGATGAAACGATGTCTTGCAAAAACAAAAGTTACTTTTGAGTTTTTCAAGGTTTTTTTTTGTGATTTGGGTGATTTTGTTAAAGATTAAAATCAAAAGAAAACAAACAGCAACAAGTTTTTGGAAGCATGAAAAACTTAGAATAAATGAAGAGCACTAGAAAGAAATATTTTTCCAAGAGTTGGGCGCATGTTCAAAAAAAGAACTGCGTCAAGATTGAAGTGGATACTTAAGTGTACAAATTTGAAGAGGTTGTTTTAAATTAATTTAAAAGTGAATGCGTCCTAAAGACAAACAAAATGACAGATTTAGAAGGATGATTTTAAGGTAGACCAATTTTGAGAACGAATATAGATGTTTTGCTTTAGATCCAACATTTTAATCTTCTAATTCAATTTTTTTTAGGATAACGATAGAGATAAATTTAGAAGGAAGATTTTAAAGGGAGATAAAAAAAAATTCGAGGACGAATGCAGATTTTTTGTTTCAAGCACAACATACTAAACTTCTAATTCAATTGTGAACACATGAAATTTATTTTTTTAGCCAATTTTTTGTGTTGAAAAAACTAAAATTTGAGTTTTTTTTTCAATTTTTTACACAAAAAATTCAACATTTTAGCTACTATTTTGTCTTGTAAAAACTTGAATTTGAAGAGAAAAATTGATTTTGAGCCGCTTACAAAAAACAAAAAATAAATTAAATTTAAAGTGAAAATTCAAAGTTTGTATGTTCACAATTTATACCATAAAACTATTCTTTATAAGTTTTTTCCCATGATATTTTTACAAAGTATATTTTATAAGCTTTTTATGGTTTTTGCAAAATCTAATGATTTTGTATGAAATTTTAAGCAACTCTTACTGTATAAGATACCAAAACTAGTTCTGATTTTCATAAAAGATTTCAAAAAAACATGCAAAAATTTAATAAAGTTACTTCTTTAACTTTTATTTTAACTTTTTCAGTGATCTTTATACCTCTTTTCATTATCATTATCATTATTATTTTCTTATAGATCACTTTTTTAAAATATTTTTCTATTAGATTCAACTTCCTCGTATGGTCGTCTATGGCACTTATCTGCCTTCTTTTATGAACTGGTCTTAAGAACGCACAGTTCCAATTTTCAATACATGCCATACCATACACTTGCCTTTAGTCAGTCTAACACTTTGTCTCAAAAGTAGCCAACAATTGACCATTTTTTCGTTTTTTTTTATTTATTTATTTTCTTAAGTTGTCTGTTGCTGCTCCTGCTGCAACGATTGCAACGATTAAACCGCGTCACGTTCGAAATATTACTGACTGGCGTGAGCGAGATAGAAAAACATTTGACTGAATTTGCGTTTGTGTAGCTGCGAATTTGTGTCGCATGCAGCGCGGAAGAAAAACGCCAAGAAAAATGTTACAATTTTGTTTTAATTTTGTTATTTTTTTTTTTACACCAACTGCCATGGAGACACTAAATGAGGCATTTTTGTGACGATGAACTCAATTTGCACAAAAAAAAAATATAAAAAAAAATAAAAAAAAAAGAAAATTAGAAATCGTACGAATTGTGCAATTGTAAATGTCTTCAAAACGATTACTCGGTGTTAGTGATCCAAAGCTTCAAGCATGTGAAAGTTTATGCAAGTTGTAAGCACTAGCAGTTTGAGGTTAATTAAAAAGTGTTTTTTTTCGCAATAATTGTTTTTAAATTTAATTCATGACGCTTTAAGTAAATAAAATCACAAGAATATTTTCGGCGTCGTTATTTTTTCCATGCTCTTGTGCCACATTTTAGGTGTAAAATTACTACATTTTTATCTAATGATGATGATTGATAACAGCTTTAGCCTTAATCATAGCAGTCTACTATACTAGCAAATCCAAATAAGCTTCATGACTGTTGAAAGTACTTAAAACAATACAACTTTTACTACATATATGAGACCTTGTGAATTTTACAATTATAATATTTCTACAAAATATGTATGAGAACAAACTTCTAAAATATATCAGCGAGTACCCGGTTTTAATTTCACCAACACTAAGTTCTTTGTCTTAAATAAATTCCTAAATTAATCTTCACTCTATTGCTTTGATTATCTCTTTTCGTTTTTTAACACACTTCTAGCTGCTGCTGCTGCTAATGCTACCTACTACTTCTGCTGTTGCTCATTATGCTGCAGCAGCAAGAAAATGCACATAAATTAAAGACGCCAGAAAATAATTAAAAAAGACTAAATTGTCAACACTGTCAAGCAGTGTTGCAATTTTACATGTGCAACACTGCACCTCATGCCGAGGTATTAGAAATTTTGTGAAAAAAGTGCATTTAATATCTTAAGTATTGGCGACAGAAGTAAAATGGCAACACTTAGAGCAACTTTGAAGTTTTGGTCACGATTACAATTAGAAGTTATGTTAATAAGATGAATGTGTAACGAAAAGGGAAAGTGGTTTGAATACCGTGGAAATACCGGACTATTTTGAACTTCAAAGTAATAATGTTTGTGAATTAAGAATTGAATATGAGTGAATATGGCTACGAACCTGGACTAAGGATTCTAAGGAAGATAAAAATTGTATAATGAATTTTACTATTCTCTAACGGAGCTAAAAAAGATAAGTCTTAGGTCAGGTCAGGTCAGGTTAGGTTAAGTAAGGTTGGGTTAGGTTAGGCTAGGATAGGTTATTAAGATGAGGTAAGGTTATATAAGGTTAGTTAAGGTTAGGTAAGGTTAGGTAAGGTAAGGTAAGGTAAGGTAAGGTAAGGTAAGGTTGGGTAAGGTTAGGTAAGGTAAGGTTTGGTAAAGTTAGGTTAGAGTAGCTTAGGTTAGGTCTGGTTATTTTAGGTTAGTTAAGATTAGGTCAAGGTTAAGTTAGGTGAGTAACGGCTAGGTAAGTTTAGATTAGGTAAGGTTAGGTTAGGTTTGATTAGTTTAGTTAAGAATAGGTAAGGATAGGATAGGTTAGGTTAGTTTAGATTATTTTAGTTTATTTTAGTTTAGTTTCGATAAGTATAGTTTAGTTAAGCTCAGTTTAGTTTAGTTTTGTTAAGTTATGTTTAGTTTTGTTAGTTTAATTAATTTTAGCTTAGTTTAGTTTAGTTTAGTTAAGTTTAGTTAAGTTAAGTTTAGGTTAGGTAATATTAAAAAAGGTTTGCATCCCATCAAACGACGGATGCATCCATTGAGGTATCAGTAAATGCGCATTAAGGACATGGTGTCTGCAGTAACTTACAACGCTGAATCACTCTGTGGATTCCATGAATTAACCGATCTGGTCTGGTCCCAGTTCCAATACAGCAACAAAAGATTTCAACAAAACTTTTAAACGCACTTGAAGTAGTAATTCGGCACTTATCCAAGACAAAGGGTGATACCTACCCTTATACCTATGGCCTAACACAGAATGAAGAATGAAGAATGAAGAATGAAGAATGAAGAATGAAGAATGAAGAATGAAGATTGAAGAATGAAGAATGAAGAATGAAGAATGAAGAATGAAGAATGAAG
>OY282643.1:30357632-30437632 GCA_958299015.1 Tetanocera ferruginea | reverse complement strand
AAGCATGAAGGATGTTTGGCTTGGAACAGGCGCTATGTCCATCGATTTTATGTCTACTTTGAAAAGGGTTAAAATGACCAAAAGAAAACGGACATAATGTTCAAATTCGAGATATTAAAAAAGTTATTGCTATCGTTTTTACTCTGACGTATGCATATTCAAAATATTTATATGGGTAATATATCCTTTTCCTTAATGACTTGTCCTGGTGCGGATTGTTGTTTTTATTACGGAATGTCAATCATAAAATAATAAATACTTTAAATAAATATAAAAAATTGTAAAGATTGTATTAAAAATCGAGTCACCCGAATGAGACATTTGATGTCGCTACTTTCATGTTAGCATACTCAGGATATTCATTTCAGACAAGGCCAGTTGCTTTTTTAATATAAAATAAACAGAAAGAGTAGTAAAATTCTTATAAAATTCTTAAATAATAAAGATTTAGCAAAAAATTTGTAAAAATTGTATGCAATTATTTGTTAAAATAGTCTTACTAACTTAACTCAAGCGTTGGTTAAGTGCACAACAACAAAGAAAATATATATATATATAAAACACGAACCCAAAATTTTGTCCATCGTTGTAAAACTTTTAAAATATTGGTTTGATTTTTAATAATTTTGTTATGGATGAAAAGGTTTCGACCTGCTGATATGCAAAGTGAAAATTGGATCATTTGACTGTTTTAAGGTTAGGGTTGACCTGACGTGATGTTAAACATGTAACGCTCCGTAGGCCACCCTATTACAATTTCCTTTAAAGTTTCTATGCCTGTTCATTGAGAGATGGCTTCCAGAGGCATCCATCATAGGCATTCGCTGATACACGTGTAATTTGTCATTATCTTCTACCAGAATCCTACTGTGACATCAGAAAAACAGTCCATTTAATTTTTGTATAATTTTTTAAATATTTTCCTACCTTAGAGAGAGCAAAAAATAAGGTTAAATATCTACATAAAGCCAAAATTTTTCAATTGCTTCATCAATGAAATTGCTGTCAATGACAGACCTTAACAACATCTAGTTGACAACACTTAGTGTTGACACACCAACACATGCTATCAAACACAAACACTCGTAGACATACGGCAAAGTGTGTTGCCATATCACGGCGTTTCTCTGCTCATGATTGATGACAGTTTTGTCAATAACTGCCAATTTAAATAATAAATTTACCTAAACTCTATATTTTGACAAGTAACTAGTTTTCTCTGAAATCCTTTTAGAGTAGACTTTTTTTCCCGCTCTCTTCCCCTACCCACATTTCTCTAAGACACACGACTAATGCCATGCCATATGCAAATTGGCAAAATAAATACAAGTAATTGTCTTGCTGACACCATTAATTTTCACAATTGCACAGAGCCGCCACTAGTAGATGGTCAAGTATTATTCGGTGGGTACTCGTATCCGTTTGTAATGCGCCAGATAACATGTTTTTTTTTTCACTGAATTATAAAGAAATATAGTGTTTAAATGTATGACTGTTGTTTTAACATTTAAGTGGCAAAATGGTGCAAATAGTACTTACAACTATGGGGGGCAGGCGGGGTGTGGTGAAACAAAAAAGATGTTTGAACAAATTGAGCGCAGGTTGTAACATTGATTAATGCTTGGCATGCAACGTGTGGGGAGACCCGGTGTTTGACTTATTGCAGCTAGTTTAAATGACTAGATGATGTTGAAATTGTTGCGTAGACACCAAAACACACTGTCCAAAAAACAAAAAAAAAACACACTTAATTGTTACAACAATTAATATGTGTTAAAACAATATAATTTGTGTGGTTTTGCAAAAATTAAGCTTTAGAAAAAATATTTTATATCAACAGGACAAAAACAAAAATTCTGCGTCTCACTTAATATCGGCTTGATATGGTGATTTTTTGCATATCTGCAGCTATAGAAGCGATAATTGATGTGCTGAAATTTATCAATGTTGACAATCAACAATTTACAGCCTTTACCGAACACTGCAATTAATCTGCAAATGCAACAACAGAAGCTGAAAAACCATTTATTAGAGACACGTTAACAGCGTCGAAGAAGACGACGACAACAACGATTTTCAAACTCTAGCTAAAGAAGCGGATTTTAATCAAAGCTCTCCACTCAGGTAACAGCAACATGAAAAACAACAACAATGCGACAACGTTCAAGTCAACAGCGGCAGGCAACAAATGAGGTTGCGCATGCGCAATGTTAACACGTTGAACCCCTGCGGCGCATGTTGCTATTGCAATGTATGTTGTTGTTGTTGTTGTTTGTGCTGTTGACCATTTGACAGAAGTTGACAATTTTTCGCACATTTAGCACGGTTACACAGCAAGTTGAAACAACAACAACGTATGTCTTTTCCTGTCACTTGGCAGTTGCACAGGAATGCACTTTAATGCAGCCTACAAAACACCAACAACAACAAAAACAACAACAACAAAGTTCTCTGCCATAGTGTTCACATTAAGCATGACCCTTGGTCAACATTTGACAAATACACAAACATTTCCCCCACAATCAGCAAAAAAAAAGACGATACCACAGAATATTGCCGCCTTCGTCACCTTCTGCCAAACTGACTAACCATTTTTAACCGAATAGCCCAAATTTCTCAAAAGATTTGTGTTTCTGTCTTTTGCTTGGCGATGATACTCTGCACCCAGAGTTGCCCTCTTTTGGGTTTTGTTTTTTTTTTTTTTTTGTTTTGGTTGCTCTGGCTAAGTTGTCTTAACATGAATATCGTGAAATTTGAACTTTTTTATTTAGTTGCTGTTGCAACACACCTAAAGGAACCTCGTCAGGATGACAAAAACAAAATACATTGAAAATAATTTTTTTCACCATTTTCTAGACCACAAAACCAGCAACTAATGATGTGACAAAAAAAGTGCAAAACACTTGAATTGCGCGCCAAAATTAAAACAAACACACAAATAATGGCAACATTGCAAAAGTGTGGCAAACTAGAGTGAAGAGTGAAAGTGTGATTGATTGGGGAAAAACCATGCCCAGTTTTTTTGATTTAATTTTTTTTTGTTTTATTTGCTATTTTTTTCAGGCGTTCGTTTGTCGTTTCTGTAACTGAAAAGTTATTTATTAAGTAATACTTAATTAATTTTTATTTGGATTTTAACATGTTTTTTTATTAAAGAAAGTCTTTTTTGAATTCAAAATGAACACACCAATAGATATTTGAATATTTTGAAATCCACCTTAAGTTTCTGTAAAACAAAAATTATATAATTAAATTTCCAAACCCAGTTAAAATTCAAACCACTTTGATTACAACAATAATACATATGTCAGTCTGTATATATATTAAGAGTCTCTTCTTCTTATTGAACAAATTAAAAATTTTGTCCAATCATGGCAAAAAAAAAAAAAAAAAAAAAAACAAATTGGCCATTTCAGCCCTTGAAAGGACTTTGACCGAGCTTCTTATGATCAATTGTGTTGTGTGTGTTATTAAATGTTTTGCACACAATTGACCGAGAACTGAACCTAAATGTTTTATGCCGACTCCGAACGGCTAAAGTTCATGTTCTCAAGAAGCTTTACATGGCATTATTTACTCTCTACCGATCAGAAAACATTTTTTATTGAAAAAAAGTTTTCGCCGCGGCTGGGGATCGAACCTGGGATCCGAGGATCCGAGCATGCTAAGCCACACACTTAACCTGCATGCCACGGTCACCACAGTCCAATCATGGCAACAAGCCAAAAACCAATTCAAATTTACCTACCCATTTACGCCTTGAACCACTCAAATTAAATTTTCATGTCTTTTGTAAACCCTTTCCCAGTAATCGTTTACATCTTAATTCAAATAAAATCTTAAATAAATAATGAAATTCAAATCAATTCCAATAATATGTTGAGGTATGCTCAGGCGCTCAAGGGTCCTTCCAAGGGGTCTCGTAACCCTGGAGCCAAAATAAAATATCTCGAAACGAAAGTACATAAAATAATTAATCGTAGAATTTTTTACGGTAGATAAGCTTAAAATAAACTTACAATTAACTAGAGCACGTGTCACACGTGTTCACGTGTTTTTAATAAAATCACGTGAAAACACGAATCTCAACTACTCGTGTAAAATATAATTGTTATACCCTAAACCTGAAAGGTCAGGGTATATTAACTTTGTGCAAACGTTTGTAACGCATAGAACGAAGCGAGTCCGGTATAGAAAAGTAACGTGAGTCGAGCTATCTATGTGCGTCCGTCCGTCTGTGTGTTGTCCGTAAACACAGGATAAGAAGAAAGAGTAGAGATAATTGAATGAAACTTGGTTCACATGCAATCTGCACTATTGAATATTTTTGGAATCCGCCCATGGACACGCCTACCTCCCATACAACAAAAAAATTTAAAACTGCATAACTCAGCTCATAATAAGCCTACAACAATTAAATTTGGTGTGTATGTGTTTTATACAAACACAAAGAATTCTTCGAAAAATTAACGTCATCCGCTCACGGACACGCCCACCTCCCATACAACCCAAAAATTAAAAACGCAATAAATAACCCTCTGTTGAACCTTCAGAGCTGAAATTTAACACATATGTTCTTTATATCAAAGTAAAGATTGTTTTGAAAAATGGACACTATCCGATTACGGACACGCCTACCTCCCATACAACGCGAAAATTGAAAACTGCATAACTCAGCTCATAATAAGCCTACAACAATAAAATTTGGTAAGTATGTGTTTTATATTAACACAAAGATGTTTTTGAAAAATGAACGTCATCCGCTCACGGACACGCCCACCTCCCATACAACCCAAAAATTGAGAACGCAATAAATAAGCCTCTGTTTAACCTACAGAGCTAAAATTTGGCACATATGTTTTTTGTGACAAAAAAAAGATGGTTTTGAAAAGTGGACATCATCCGCCCACGGACACGCCTACCTCCCACACAACGCAAAAATTGAAAACTGCATAACTCAGCTCATAATTAGCCTACAACAATAAAATTTGATATGTATATGTTTTATACAAACACAAAGATGTCTTTGAAAAACGGACATCATCTGCTTACGAACACGCCCACCTCCCATACAACCCAAAAATTGAAAACGCAATAAATAAGCCTCTGTTTAACCTACAGAGCTAAAGTTTGGCACATATGTTTTTTATAACCAAAAAAAGATTGGTTTGAAAAATGGACATCATCCGCTTACGGACACACCCACCTCCCATACAACCCAAAAATTGAAAATGCAATAAATAAACCTCTGTTTAACCTACAGGAATAAAATTTGACACGTATGGTTTCTACAAGAAAACAAAGATGGTTTTGAAAAATGGACATTATCCGCTCACGGACACGCCTACCTCCCATACAACGCAAAATTGAAAACTGTCTTCGAAAAATGGATGTCTTCGAAAAATGGACGTCGTCCGCTCACGGACACGCCCACCTCCCATACAACCCAAAAATTGAAAACGCCATAAATAAGAATTTTTTGACAAGACAAAGATGGTTTTGAAGAATGGACGTCATCCGCCTACGAACACGCCTATCTCCCATATAACCCAAAAAGTTTAAAACTCAATAAATAAGGTTGTGTTTGTCAAAGAGAAATTAAATTTGGTATGTATGTATTTTATATCAAAACTAAGGTGTGTTCAAAAAGTGGGTGTAATCCGTCCATGAACACGCCCACCTCCCATAGCGAAAGCACAATAAAGGCTTTTTAAAATTTTTTTGTTTTTGAAAAGTAGGTTTAGGGTATTTCATAGTCGGCCTTGACCGACTTTAGACTTTCTTTACTTGTTTTGTTTTTAAATCAGAGAAAATCCTCCGAAGCAATTTTTATGCACCTGAAGGTCCTTTTTGATAAAAAAACATGTTTTTTGCTTGTAACTTTTTATTTTTCACAGAACGCATACCCACATCTGCTAATATATTAAATTTCTTACTCATACTAATATTTTGAAAGATTATATATAATAATAAACAAGTTTTAAAAATTTTGTTTCTTTAAACTCTTATTGACCGCCAAAAATTGAATTATATGTTATTTTCAAAAACACATTTTTTTTAAAACCAATTTTCAAAAGACACATTTTTCATTAGATTTACGTTACATTAGATCTACTTTTTTTTTTAATTTTTTTTTTTTAATTATTTATTTATTTTATTTATTGTGTATCGCTTTAACCAAAACTGTGTGCGAAAACTGACAGAACGTTTGAAGTCGACTTTTGAAATCTGATAAAATTATAAATTTCTTATTCATATAAACAATTCATATCATTTGTTCACTGCTTTATCGTCCAGTTTTGAAAACATTTTTTTTTTTTAATCACATAGCTTTGATTTAAGCGGTATACAGAAAAACGAAGAAAGATTTTAATGAGTTCCTCTAACTTTTGAGGTCCCGACCGGCTGACATTTTTTTCATCCATACAAGAATGATCCGGTCTAGTGTGCATAAATCAGAAGTTTTGGCAATTTTTTTTTTTTTGACATTTGGGTGGCATATATTATAATTTTTAATATAATTTTAGAAACTTTTTTAAAAAACGCTTAATAACTTTTTAAAATTTTAAGAAAAAATCTTAATTTTACTCTTGTCGTTCCATAGTTAAAGCATTTGAAGCTTTTTAATCGTTGGTTGAATCGTTCAATCGTTCGTTGTTGTATCGATTACAAAACTAATTTGCATTTATGTTGACAAACATTTTAAAAAAACAATGTGTATCGCCGAAGTCCCACTCAGATTTGTTGAAGTAGTAGAAGTATTCAATGAATTGTCTCATTCACCTGGAAGAACTTTTGAACTCACTGTTTTAAGGTATTTTTCTTTAAACGCATCTGGATCAGAGACCTGCAGTGAGTGATTCATGTTTCGAGTAAACTCTTCAGTACACTCAGAAAACAGTTTCTCGGAATATGATAAAAAAGGCATCATATTTAGAGAAAAATGGTATAGACTTTGCTCCAGAGAATGTTATTCTCTAATTGCGATACTAAAAATTCTCTAAAAATGATAAAAAGCTTCCATGAAATAGAAGAATATATCGTTTTTAGAGAAAAATACTTTTTTTTTTTGAGAAAATATTTGTTTTTATTGAAGAAAATACTTCTCATAGTGAATTTTTTATCAAAATATAAGAAAAGTTTTTCATTTTCAATAAAATTTCTCTATAAATGAGAAATTTTTTGTGCGAGAAAAATACTTATCATTATTAGAGACATTGAAATATTTCCATTTCCTAGAAGTAAAGAAATATTTCTTCGAATATGTGAAAATTTATTCTAATTGAAGAAAATTTTATTTGAAAAAGAGAAAATTGCTATTATCAAAAATAGAGACATTTTTTACCGGAGCAAGGTATGTGTTTTTTTCTCAGTGTATATTCATGTTTGCTTTTACTTAAAATCACTCATACTCATAGAAATAACTAGGCACGAGCTGTTGCTTAAAACGAAAGCTCTGGAAGAGAATACTCTCAAAATGCATGGTTTATTTATATAAGGTTGTGTACATATTTTAATGCATCCTTATTTTATGTAAACAAAAATATTTTGACGTTTGCAAAGTAGGGTTTTGTGCTGCTCAAAAAAAAAGTATTTTTCATGATTTTGTGTAGTTTTCAGGGTTTTGTGTACAGACTCAGTCAAGATGTGTTGAAATTTTGTTTGTAGGGTTTAATGATCACCGTAGTCCAATGCAATTCAAGTTTTGACTCAGAAAATATTTGTTCCGATTTTCTTAATTTATGTAGTTTATCTTTCAATTAACCTTTTTTAGGCTATTATACTGAAATCCTTCAAATAAAATAAAATTTTTGGGTAGATCAAACTCAATTGCTTCATTTTATAAGAATATTCGAATTTACAGATAAAAAGAAATGAGTAATAAAAGTACTAAACAAAAATTTTAACATTCAATTGACCAAATAGTACTGCAAAAAACTACCAAATAGTATTATATTCAGGTAGCCACGTGAGTAATTTGCTCAAGTGACTACGCTCTTTTGCTCTCATTTAAAATAAACGTGCCGAAATGAGTAAACGTCGAACATGTACGCAACCTTATATGAATTAACCTTGCATAAAGGTCAGATTAAACTCACTCATATGATAATATTCCCGCTTTATGTTGAGTCTGCTATTCAGTGTTGCCGTTTTCGTAGAATTATATCAAAAATGGTAACTTTTTTTGGTTTGGTAGGTTGGTAGGCAGATTTCTATTTTGGAAACTTTTCAGATAAATTATTAGATTTTTAAACATTATATATGTAAACATTATATTGTTGTGGTCAATTTGTTTTGAAATAAACGATATTGAAGTGTACTTGAAGGAATAATATCGTCTTCATAATCACTTTCCTTGGTCCCCATCAATGGCTCTGTATTCTGAAATGGGTTGTCAGAATTTTTGTATTCTATCAGAATTAAATTCATCCCAGGACCTTAAGAACCTACGGTCCATTAACGAACAAGGATATTGCATTATTTATGGTTATAGTCTTTAAAACGTAGGTAGCATCTCCTCTGTCCACAGCTATGCCAAGAAGATTCGTTCTGTCATTTATCTTCGCAAGGCGAATGACATTTTGCTCCATTGGTTGGATATCGGCGTATGTCTGGATGGTATTAAAAGAACGAATGTAGAACTACCATCTGTTGTCAGAACATCGTAGGGTAGACGGTAAGGATCTGGCAAAACTGCTCGTAGAAAAAAGTTTTTTTTACTTGAAACTTAATTCTTGAAAAGTTTTGTCACTCTATAAAGTAGCATTATGTGCAGTTTCTACAGTCACCATACATTAAACTTTTATAAGCAACCAAAATAAGGAAGGCTTCGAAAGATTTTACTTTATGATGTCCATTAGCTTTTGTGCATGCCAAAAACCTAACTTTAGCTTCATTTACGTTATAAATCTAAATCTCATTGGTTGTGTTGCTAAGACATTGTTGAATGGTTCTTTTGTTTTCTCAGATTCAAGTTTTTTTCGCATATTTTTAAAAGTTGAATACCAAAACTCAATTTCAAGCTATCCAGAACATATCGCTGGCATTATAGCCTCCTTTTAGCAGTGTTTTGCCAGAAATGAGATCCGAAACCTTTTTAATTTTTTCAGCTATTTGTCTTAAAGAGATACAAATTATGGGTTTTTTTAACTCATTTTGGCGAAAGTCTTCACAAATTTTAAAAATGCCAAAAATTACAAGGAAAATATTACATACTCTACAATTTTTTCCCCTGTTTTCCCGCTTTTTATCCTAATCCTTATCCAAATGGGGGGGAAACCTCAGGTATTCGGGTTTTGCACTTTATTGTATATCTTTCTGAAAATCGCCTTGAATTAATAAAATATCGGCGAAAAAACCATGATTTTTAACAAAAAATTGATTTTCAAATCAAAACCGCTGTTTAAGAGACAAACTGATTTCGAAATCCTTTTGGGCTTAAGATTGAATACAGGTTGAAAAAAGCTTTTCAATATTAGTTTCAATATGAGTTTTCAAGAACAGTTTTTTTTCGAGCCGCCTTTTATTCTATACTAATATCAAAATAACTAAGTACTCACTGCAAGTCTCTGGTCTGGATCAAAAAACTTCGAACTTTAAAAGTTCTCCCACTAAGTTTTTTAAAGAAGCTTAAATTTTTTTCACAATTCGTCATTCGGGTGAATATTTGGAGGAAATAGTGAAATCAACATTTTTTTTTTTGCTTAATACAATCGGAAGAGTTTTTCTAAAACAAAAATTGAAAATTGACTGAATAAACAGAATCGAAAATCATTAAAAATTAGAATCAAAATTAATTTATTTAAAATAAACGTAAATTTTAAAAATGTTAAATGAATCGACGAAGGCCTTTAAATACACATAAAATATTGAAAAATATAATCTAAACAAAACATGATGACGGAAATTTTGAATGAACTCATCAACGTTCAGTGACATCACAATTCATTGTAGAACATTTAGCTAAAGCAACCAAAAAGACAAGAAATCAACAAAATTTCTCAATTAAAATTGAACAAAACAAAAAATTAGTTTACCAACAAAAACAAAAATACGAGGTGCAGTGAAAAAAAACAACAATTAATTAAGTCGTAATAAATAATGCTAGACTCGGTCAAAATAAACACAAAAAAAAAAAAAAAAAAAAAAAAGAACAAAATAATTTTTGGCTAAATGATGGAAAAACCATCAGGTATACAAATACCAGCAGAATAGCCAAAAAATATAAATTGGTCCTAACGCAACATGGCCAAATAGACAACAAGAAACATAAACAAAAAAGTAGAAATAAGAAAAAAAAAAATAAAATCATAGAGAATAAATACTAAAGATATTTACGAAATAATGAGAGGGCAACTTTTTGTTATTACAAACAGCTAAAGTAAACAGATACACAACTTACAAAAAAAAAGAAGAAAAAATAAAGCAAAAGCTTATTTAAATATAACAACAACAACAATGACAACAACAAATAAACAGACAGACAGTCTTTTAAACTGACAGCGCAACAGACAAAAAATCAGTGTAGGTTCAATCCATGGAATTTCATTGTTAAGCATGTTGAACAACAGCGTTGCCTGAGCTGGTCCCTCTATTCTTGGGGGAACAATAATTCTAAAATTGTGCCCAACCAACCCCTACTAAAGCCGCGCGCTTTTTACACAACGCCATGTTTTATTTTAAGTCGCCCTTCATGGCGTACAATAAAAAAAACATTTTATGCCGTTTATTTTGAGTTTTATAAATAAAGTTTTTGGTTTATTTCTTCTGCTTTTTTTAAATATTTATACACAATACAGACGACGACGATGACGACGACGACGACGACGACGACGACTTTGTTAAAATTTCAATGCAGTGCCATTGTGTGTGGCATTCTTTTGACACTTCTTGTATGGAAAATTGTTACATGCCACTCCTCTGTTTGTAAGCCTCCCCCTCAACCCACCAACCAAACAAAAATCAACACACACCCAGTCCAATTCAGCCCAGCCAACTAACTACGTCCCTGTTGTCTACCACCTACCACTTGTTGAGAGAGCATCGAACGAGATTTAATGAATTGAAAAGTGTCTGAATTGACCCTTTTTTGTTGTCATTGCTTGACTGACTGAAGCTGTACAAAGTGGAGAGCTCCCTGGTATTGTTGTCTTATTAGTATTGAAAAGTATGCATGTAGTTCGGTGCTGTTTGTTGCTGTTGTTATTGTGCTGGCTTCACCACTTTAAACCAACCATCGTCAATCAATGTCGTAACTTGTACTGAAAATTTAAATATTTATTTTTTTTTAAACGATACAACAACTTTTTGCCGCATTATTGGCGATGTTATTCAAAGTGTACTTTTGGTATTCTAGGGGGCCTTTGACTTCGGCATAAGGGCGTGATTTTAATAGACTTTAATTGTTAAATAGACTGAAATCTGTCATATGTATTAGAGAGTACTTAAATAATTAAAATCTGTTAAGAATAGAGTTCACAGTTAGAATTGACAATGAATTGGTACTATGGAGGCTTATTTTGGTTTGTTAAAAATTTAAATGTTTAACGTATTCTGTAGATAAAAAGTTCTGAAACATAGACTTACAGTTTCGTGCAAAATTTTGCAAGTGAAAAATTTTAAAAGAAATCATAAATAATTCAAAAACTTTCAAAACATTCCAAATCCGTTTTTGGAATGTTCGCTTTTGAAGTCATCAATAATTTTCCAAAAAAAAAACATATTATTGAAAATGGGCTTGTCCGTGGGCGGATGAAGCCTATATTTTATATACATTTAAATGTTGATGAAAAATTTACACATACCAAGTTTTATTCCTGTAGCTCACAGTTAATGCCTTTATTGTGCTTTCGCTTTGGGAGGTGGGCGTGTTCATGGACGGATTACTCCCAATTTTTGAAGAGACCTTAGTTTTGATATAAAATACATACATACCAAATTTAATTTCTCTATGACAAACAACCTTATTTATTGAGTTTTAAACTTTTTGGATTATATGGGAGGTAGGCGTGTTCGTAGGCGGATGACGTCCATTTTTCAAAACCATATTTTTCTTGTCATAAAAAAAATGGTTTTTTTTTTTTTATTTAAAAACCACCATGCCTGACAATTTTGTCCTTGATTTCGATGTGCGGCAAGAAGATAAGCCTGCAATAAGCAGGCGATGATAAATAGTTCTTGAAGAAATTGACAACTAGAACTCTTATACAAGATGCAAAAGATTTTTTTCTGCGCATGTAATACTAGTAAATTGTCAAATCTTCGGGTTGTTTTACGAGTACGGTCTGCATGGTGCTCCATATATATTTGTATAGTGAATGCTTTACAAAATCTAGAAAAAATTCGTAAAATTGACAAATTATGTGCTTTATATTTTTGTGAAAAATCCGTTTTTGGAATGTTCGCTTTTGAAGTCATCAATAATTTTCTTTCGAAGTGCTCTCCCGAATTTGTTTGGACTCATTGTTTTTTAATATTTCTTTTTTTATAACCAAAACTTGAAAGGTTATACAATAAACTCTACCAACTTTAATCAAATTTTTTAAGCAAATACAAATAATTTCTTATTAATACTTCTTTTTTTCGTACAGTCTCGTACAGGATTTCAAGCAGTCGTCTTACAACAGTTCGTCTTGTGGGCATAAATCAGAATTTGTATGTTCACGAAATCTTACAAATTTGGTATCGCTGTAAAGGAAATTTCTTCACTAGAGGAAACCCAAAATATGAGAACCCACATATTTGGGGATGCTACTTCTCTTCAAAGTCTGGGTCTTGACGTAGAATTACGTCTTACAGTGCGGTCTGCATGGGGTAGTTTTAACAGATTTTTTCAAAGCCATGAAACTTTTTTGACGAATACTTTAAGGTATACCTACAGCCTTTAATACTCATCGTTCAAAGATAATATATATACTCATCAATATCAGATATATCCTGCGCTGAATAAATATCTAATTTTGAATTTTTTCACTATTATATTTAAGACACAAAATAGTCAAATATAAGCAGAAAAATTCATGTTTTTAAAAAGTTCACAAAATTGAGGGTGCGATGGGGTAAAGTGTACCTCCAGCCTCCTTGTTTTTTTGTTTTTTGTTTAATAACTTTTCATGCCCGAACTGAAAATCATCCAGGCAACATCGACAACCTAATATATACATAATATATTTCATTCCTGGAGCAAAAATTAAATGAGTTTAAAAACAAGTAAAGAAAGTCTAAAGTCGGTCTAAGGCCGACTATGAAAACCTACTTTTCCAAAAAAAAAAAACATTATTGAAAATGGGTGTGTCCATGGGCGGATGAAGTCTATATTTTATATGCATGTAAATGTTGATGAAAAATTTACACATACCAAGTTTTATTCCTGTAGCTCACAGTTAATGCCTTTATTGTGCTTTCGCTATGGGAGGTGGGCGTGTTCATGGACAGATTACTCCCAATTTTTGAACAGACCTTAGTTTTGGTATAAAATACATACATACCAAATTTAATTTCTCTATGACAAACATAACCTTATTTATTGAGTTTTAAACTTTTTGGGTTGTATGGGAGGTAAGTGTGTCCGTAGGCAGATGACGTTTATTTTTCAAAACCATCTTTTTCTTGTCATATAAAACTTACGTGTCAAATTTTAGCTCTGTAGGTTAAACAGAGGCTTATTTATTGCGTTTTCAATTTTTGGGTTGTATGGGAGGTGGGCGTGTCCGTGAGGGGATGACGTCCATTTTTCAAAAACATCTTTGTGTTGATATAAAACACATACATATCAAATTTTATTGTTGTAGGCTTATTTTGAGCTGAGTAATGCAGTTTTAAATTTTTGCGTTGTATGGGAGGTAGGCGTGTCCGTGAACGGATGATGTCCATTTTTCAAAACCGTCTTTGTTTTGTTATATCAAACATATGTACTAAATTGTAGCTCTGTAGGTGAAACAGTGACTAATGAATTGCGTTTTCAATTTTTGGGTTGTATGGGAGGTGGGCGTGTCCGTGAGCGGATAATGTCCATGTTTTAAAGACACTTTTGTATTGATATGAAACACATACATACCAAATTTTGTTGTTGTAGGCTTATTATGAGCTGAGTTATGCAGTTTTTAATTTTTGCGTTGTATGGGAGGTAGGCGTGGCCGTGGGCGGATTCCAAAAATATTCAATAGTGCAAATCCTTGTGTGCATGTGACCATGTGTACCAAGTTTCATTTAATTATCTCAACTCCTTCTTCTTATCCTGTGTTTACGGACAACACACTCGGACGGACGGACGGACGGACATGAATAGCTCGACTCACGAGGTGACGCTGATCAAGAATATATATACTTTTCTATACCGGACTCGCTTCGTTCTATGCGTTACAAACATTTGCACAAAGTAAATATACCCTCACCTTTCAGATTTAGTGTATAACAAGTAAAGAAAGTCTAAAGTCAGTCTAGCTCGACTATGGAATGCCCTAAACCTCCTTTAATATTCAAATATATATTAAAATACTAAAACAAATAGACTAACTTCCTATCAAAAATATTAAATAGTGCAGATCCTTGGGTCAATGTGAACATGTGTACCAAGTTTCATGCAATTATCTTAACTCCTTCTTCTTATCCTGTGTTAACAGACAACACACAGACGGACGGACGAACGGACAGAGCTAAATCGACTCACGAGGTCACTCTGATCAAGAATATATATGCTTTTATACCGGTTTAGGTTTAGGGCCTAATGGTCTAAACGTCTAATGGTCTAACGGTCTAATGGAAATGTAAATATTTTGTTCGATACTGTATTTCTTCTAAGCCTAAATGACCTTGATTTGATTTTAGCAATATTCATAATAAACTAAAATAAGCAAATTCATCCGAGAAATATAAAATATGCCATATTTTTTGTCCATATTTCAAAAATTCTCAATCTATTGCACACATTTGTCGTTATCGCGTGAGGGGGGCGTTTTTATGGCATTTTTTATTTAGAGGTCACTGTTTGTGAAACGTTTTGTTGCGATAGGTCTGATAAATTCGTTGATTGTATGTGTAAATATTAAAATATATGATCTGTCGAAATGAATTGATTGACCAGAGCAAAACTATTAATTAGACATTATTCGAATTTTTTGGTTTTTTAAAGCAACTTTTCATAAGTTTGTGTTTTTAATGGAAAACGATTTTATATTATCAATACAACACAAAAAAATTGGTCAGAAAAAATTATAAAAATTTATCAATAATTTGTAAACAGAAATAAAATTGAATTTAATTATTTAATTTAATAAAAAAAAAAATTATTTATCAAGTAAGAACAACCTCTAGAATTATTTTACATTATTTTAATGCAGTCAAAATGATGACTTGTAATATAGAGAGTAGTTTTAATGAAAGCTCAATACAGTGAAATTTGCTTCAATGGTTTTATATATCTTGCACTGAGAAAAAAACACATACCTCCGGTAAAAAATTTCTCTATTTTCTCTTTTTCAAATAAAATTTTCTTCAATTAGAATAAATTTTCACTTTTTCGAAGAAAAATTTCTTTACTTCTAGGAAATGGAAATATTTCAATGTCTCTAATAATGATAAGTATTTTTCTCGCACAAAAAATTTCTCATTTATAGAGAAAAATTTATTGAAAATTAAAAATTTTTCTTATATTTTGATTAAACAATCACTATGAGAAATATTTTCTTCAATAGAAACAAATCTTTTCTCAAAAATAAAAAGTTTCTTTCTCTAAAAACGTTATATTTTTATATATTTTTCTTTTTCATGGAAGCTTTTTATCATTTTTAGAGAATTTTTAGTATCGCAATTAGAAAATAGCATTTTTTGGAGCTAAGTCTATACCATTTTTCTCTAAATATGATGCCTTTTTTATTATATTCCGAGAAACTTTTTTCTGAGTGAGGTTTTGTTCAGATCTAAGAGAGCTCCTTCAATTAGAAATCGTAATTTTTTTTTCAATATTTTTTAACTGTGTACATTTTTTTTTATTATATTCTTACCAATTCATCAGAATTTTTCTTTGCCATCTAATATAATAAAGGGTGCTTCTTCAATTTAGACATCGAAAATTATATATTTTCAACAAAAAAAAATATATTATCAACAAATCATCCGCATTTTTTTTTAACCTGCTTTGAAATTTATCTACATCGTAAATCTACTTAATTTTGTCAAACATAAAATCTTTGCAAATTTATGAAATGTTGACACTAAGTCGACAGTCCAAAAATTAATTCCAAACATCTTAAAAAAAAAAATAAACTAAAAAATGGCAAAATAGTGATTCATACATAAAACACACAAATATAGTATAATAGCTTCCATAACAATCTGTGCAAATTGTCCGCTAATGAGTCATTTTGCTGGGAAATTATATTTTATAGCTTTTTTGTTTCTATTTCAATTATTTGACTATAAATTGTATAGCATGTTGTTTTAAGCAGGTTGAACGTGACTCTGTTTTGTGTGTGTTTTTAGCTTTTAAAATGTCTGCATTTTTTATATATTTTTTTTTTCAATTTTAAGAAATTCTTATTAATTTTAATTTTAATTTTCATTAAAATAGCAGATGGTAGACAGTTTGTATTCTGCGAATTCTTTTGATCACCTGTCTCTGAAATATGAAAGCTTCTTTTACTCATCGCTAGAAAAATCTTGATTGCTGCCCTTTAAGTGCCAGGAGTTGTACAGAATTTTCATCATTTAAGGCTACAGGCATGCCTTAAGGCTTGAATGCAAAACTTAAACAATTTAGTTCGTACAAAGTTCACACAAATCATGCGTGTATGTGTGACCGCCAGGCACCATAGTGATGCGTATAATTTAAATTCACCTATACATTCTACACTGAGAAAACTACATTTTCAAAACTAGCAAAAACGTGTTACATTTCAAAACGTTTAACCCAGATTTTGCACCTCTAACGTTTATTTTCATTTTAAAAACCGAAATTTTAAAATTTGCTTCTAAAACGTTCGTTTGATTTTCCATAATAAACAGTTTAAAATGAGCTTTAAAGCGTTCGTTTGATATTTAAAAATTAAAATTTTAAATATATTAACTCATTTTTCTAAACTGTTAATTTTCTAGTATAATAAAACGAAAAGTGATGATTTTCCGAATGTATGTATTAAGGTGGCTCCGAAAAAAGTTTTTTTTAAGACTCTCATGATGAAAACTATATTCAAGAAGTTCTTAAGTCCAAACAGATTTCAAAATAGGACCGACCTTCTGTCATCGGTTGTGATTTGAACAGATTAATTACATGAATGTTGCTTTGAATGCACTGCTAGTTGATTTTATTGTTGTTCCATTAGTTATGAAAAAAAATCAAAAAGCATGTTAAAGAGGAAGATTTTTACGTGAAAATATTGCAAAATATGAAAAAATTGATATAACAAAGAAAAAGTGGGAGTTTTATTAAAAAAACAGGACAAATTCCAAGGGTTAAAAATGCCGTCTTGGACCCCTCTCCCCTCCCTTTCCCCTAACAATTGTTTAAAACGCATGAAAAGAAAAATCGGACTTTTACCAAGCTTCGTATGTGTTAAGCGTATTTTAAGCCGACTCCAAATGATTAATGTTCATGCTCTGAAGAGCCAGGAGTTAGAATTTTTTGCTCTCGTAGTCTTCCCATTGTGACATGCAGAGCGGTGGCTGTAGAGCGGTGACAATGGATCGGAAAAATGTATTTCTATTGAGAAAAACTTTCTATGTCAGATCGAGATTCGAACTCAATCCAGCCCAAAATCAACTTAAACGCCAGTTATATTTGTTTTAGCACCAATTATGAATAAGTTCGTAATTAACCCTTAAACAGTAAGTAAGTTTTTACTTCTATCTGGCGTTCAAGTTGAATTTAGGCTTGAGGTTTTCAGAGTTTTATAGTAGAATTTTATGACAAATATTTCTGTGGGACATTTTAAACCTCTGAAGCCCTGTTTTATGTGCCTTTTTCGTCCCTTTTTTACAATGGAGCAAAAAAGAGCCATACACTGAAAAGTTAGAGGGGTAAAATGTTAAAGAAAAATGTTCTACAAAAATGTTTCTCGTAATTTTTTGCATAAATTTTCCAAACACATCCCAAAGCTTAAGTGAAAGGGTCACATGGTTTCCTATTACAATTCACCATAAGAATTTGTAAAAAAGGAGCAAATTAACGCCCCCTAAAATAAACTCAGACGTAAACTTTCATAATTCGGATGCATATTTTTGTTTTTTTTTTTTTTTTGTTCTCTCTAACAGAATTCGTTGTCGGAACCCTAATATTTGGGTTTTTGTGTGGACAGTGTTATTTGAGCATTAAATGCATCATGTTGTATATAAAATTAAAGGACATTAATTTCATTTTCTAAATATGATACTTTAGTTATATCTTAATAACTAGTTTTTTAAATAAACTTTAATTACTTAAGTAAAAAATTATATTAAATAATATTAACCATTATAATTCCAAAAGTATTTGGTAAACAAAAAAGTTTCTTAGACATTTAATAACCGTGATGAAATTACCTTTCAAATCATACCAATATTGATGCTATAGTTCCTAAACCGAAAGGGCACTGGTCCCATCTTCATCGCTAATTGTGTAACCTTTTAAGTGTCTGGCTGAAGAAACCCCCCCCTTACCAGGTGTCTGGCAGTTGGTTTTTTGTTTTTATAATGATGGCCTCAATAACATATATAAAATTCAGCTTTATACATACTATTATGTAAGTAGGACCCTTTTTTCGTACTTTTCAAAGCTTAAAGCTTCTAAAGTTTCCTTGACCTTGGATTCATAATATGCAAACGTTGTTACACACTGTTGTATGCAACCATACACAAAATTTTATCTTCGATAAAATGACGTAAGCTAGCTCTCAATCTATTACGAGAAAAAGCAAAATAATCGTTTCTGGGGCACCAAAAATCCATGTAGTACCCATGAAGAACCATTACACCCGCTCAAAGTTACTGCTTGGGCTCAGTACGCTGGAGTAGTCATCGGGCGTCCACGACGAATGTGGACGGCGCGCACTACAGAGCCATGATTACCGAATTTTTTCTTCCGCAACTAGATCAATTGGGACTGGAACACGTGGTTCCAACAAGACTGTGCAACGGCGCACGTTGCTCGAGCAACAACCGATATTTTGAAGGAAGCATTTCCAGGTCGCTTAATCTCTCATTTTGATGATTTGTACTGGCCAGCCAGATCACCCGATTTAAAAACTCCAGACTTTTTTTATGGGGTTTTTGAAACCGCGGGTTGTTGAAAGTAAATCAACAACCCTCAGACTCTTCAAGCCCTCAAGGAGAATCGCCCGAAGTTCTGGCAAGAGTGATGGAAATGCCATAACCGAGCACGTATGGTCATCAACTCTGGCGGCGGCCACTTGTCCGATATCATTTCCTCAACTTGATGGAATAAATTCTAATGTTTTAAATAAACACTACATTAAAAGAATATTGGTTAGAAATCTGCAACACTATCAAGGAGTCATCGCTTTTATAGAATTTTATTGCTGCCGAACTACTCTGAATGTTCAAAGTTAGGGCTTTGCCACCAGAAGACAAGCGAATGATTTGATTATCAAAAGTACAGACTATCATGAACAGGATGTATCGGATAAAATGCAAAGTGTCCTTCGCGGAACCAAAAAATGGACAAAGATATGTTTTAATTATTAGTCCTTAAAAAAACACTTCTGGTAATATCAATTCCACGTAAATCTAATAAGAAATGTGTCTTCTACAGCGTTTTTAAAAAATGCCTTCTAAAAAATAGCAAAAAATTGAATTTATGGTGGTCAATAAGAGTTATAATGAAACACAATTTCAACTTCTTTTTTTTTTTTGTTAAAATGTTGGTATGAGTAAGAAATTTAACATTTTAGCAGATGTGGGTATGCGTTTAAAAGTTAGAAGCAAAAAAAATGATTTTTTTATCAAAAAAGACCTGCAGGAGAATCCAAATTGCTTCGGCGGATTTTCTTCGATTTGAAAAAAAAGTATGCAGAAATCATTTTAACGAGTCTCTCGAACTTTTTAAGCCCCGACCGGCAGAAATTATTTTAATCCATACAAGATTGATCCGGCCTATTACACAATTTTTAGATTTTTAGAATTTTTTGAAAATGTATTGAGCCCTTCTTTCTATTCCCAGCTGAAATTTGAGTTCTCAAAGACAAAGACTTCAAAGCCGTCTCAAAGTCTCTCGAAGTCATCATATTGTCAGCACCAAATAAGTAAATAAATTTTAAGCAAACAAATGACATTTCGCTCACACTAAAAACAAAACCGTACACGGAGAGCATTTGGTTTTGTTTATACTATGCATCCGTTCTGCAATAAATGGACGCATGCCGTCGTTGAAGACATTTGAACGACATGTCTTGCAAGCCAAAGTGGAATTTTGTCTGAAAATGCCTTCGAAGATACCCATTGAAATGGATCGATCCGTCTTGCAAGAAACTCACATGTCTCGAAGACGTCTTCGAAGACGGATCGAGCCATTTCCTGGCTTACAGGTTCTTAACATTTTTGATATTCTTCTTTATCCTGACTTATGAAATATTTGTTGAGACTCAATGCAAGCTTATATATAAAATCAAATGTTTGTCTGTCTGTCTGTTCCGTATAGGCTCGCGCACCGTTTATCCGACTGAGCTGAAATTTGGACACCGAGTACCTTTCATACTGAGAAAGAACATAGGGGGTGTAAAAAAGTGGACACAAGTATGTGGGCGTGGCACTCTATAATTACTCCTAAACTCCTGGACCGATTAAAATGAAATTTGGTATGAAGATTCAACTTACCCCAGATAAAGCATAGGTAAAAAATCAAAACTGTATTAATGAGAATTTTTTTGTGCGAGAAAAATATTTGTCATTATAAGAGACATCGAAATATTTCTTTTTCCTAGAAGTGAAGAAATATTTCTTTGACAATGTGAAAATTTATTCTAATTGAAGAAATTTTAAATTTTATTTGAAATAGAGAAAATTGCTATTATCGAATATAGAGAAATTTTTCAACGGAGAAAGATATGTGTTTTTTCTGAGTGTGGGTGACCATTTTCCTCAGAAACCAGACGTCAGATCGAGACGTTGAAGATGTAATTTTTTGTTTGAATCATGTTTGGCAGGTACAGTTTTACGGAAATTTGACTAAACACTTTCGACGGAAGGAGGGGGCAAAACACCAAAAAACGATAATTTAAAAAATTTTAAAATTGAATTGATAATTTTAAAAACGTAAAAATGAGAGCAGTTTTGAAAATCGTCCTCTTTCTGTGCTCGAGGCACAACCCGGAGTAGCACCGGGTTACATCTGCTAGTTATTTCTACAATATTAACATCATGCAGAACATTTATTTACAGCAGAACAATTTAAGCATACAGTGTTACACTGTGTAACTATCACACCGTTTCGCCCACGCGGTAATTTAACCTTGAGTTAAGATACGTTCAAACGAAGGTTCTCAACTTGAAACTCTGACTGAATGCACGGTGTTAATTCTTTGAAGTTTGCTTAATAATTTGCATATTTTTTTTCACACCTAGCCATGGTAATGAAGTTGGTTAGTAAAAAAAGTATGATTTACTTAAAAAAAAAATTAATTTTCTTGTATTATACGTACATTTTATTAAAACAACGCCATTGCTCTGCTGATGGTGATGATGATTATGTAGATGATGGTGGTGATGGACGGTGCCGTCCAAGGCAGATTTAATCATTTGGAACGCCATCTAGCAGCAGTTATTAACATGAATTGAAGTGTTAACGTATTAGACAAACGTTTCATAATACGCCGAGTTAATTTTTTTTTTTTGTTGCTTTGTTTTTATTTTATTAATAAAATTATGAAGTAATTTAATTTGATAATAACCACTTTAAACAATTTATTTTTATAAGCAATAAATATTAAAAAATTTGAAGCTCAAAACATTTAAACCGCACACTTAGTATCGATATGATCGAGTAAAATAAACTATTGATGCAGCTGTTGAGGAAAATTATAGCATATTTTTTTTATTTTTACACAAACCGATATAATTTCACTTTTTTATGCACAGATAATGTTTGTTAATAACAAAAACATATTTAGAGCAATTTATTAAAATAAGTGTGTATTTTGAGCTCAATGCAGCCACCACCTTTTTATTTGAGGAGGGGAGACTGTAATATTGTTGTTACTGACTCTTAATACGATGATGATGATCATGAATATAAAGCACGATCACTCGTTCGTTGTTGTTGCTGTTGTTGTTGTTGCAACGCTACTGCACTAATAATATTACTGAAAAAAATAAATTGATTTTCTTATCGCAAATACTTGGATGGGGTTTTTAGCTCTTACCTCTGTCCGTACAATTGTCTGTCTGTCTGTTTGTTTGGCTTGTGCGCGCACTAATATGTTTGTCTATCTTGTGTGATCGCTTACATTGTCCGTTCAACTATTACTGATTATCTAGTAAAAAAAATCAATTAATGCTCACTTGAATGTCTGGCCTGAAGTGTGTTCTACGCATTATAATCGATTAATTAAAGTGTCGGTTAGAATTGTGCGGCGGCATATTTGAGGGTATCAAATAGCTGTGCATTAGGAATATATTTTCAATAGTTCCTATAGTAACGGTAAAAAAATATTACTCGTAGAGCTGGACAGACAGACTTTTTAGTTTTGAGTCATAAACGTTTTAATTTTCTTTTATATGAGTATTGCTGATTAGAACTTTTTTATTGAATTATTTAAACATTCCAATATTATCTCAAATGCTTTATCAAAAAAGGTCAAACGATGCTAAATGACTTATTAAAAATTTTAAATAGCTGATATTTTCAAATAAAAGCACGAAACTTCAGTCAATATTTCATATGGAGTACGAAATGTTGATAATCGACAGTATCTACAGGGCTGCAGGATAGTATTTCTAGAAATTAGTTCAAACTTATTTATAAATAAATAACTCTATAGCATATATAAAAGCATTTATAAGCTTTTATAAAGCTTTTATAAGGCTTCTATAAAGCTTCTATAAAATTTAACAAAGCTGCTTTAAAGATTCTTTAAAGATTTTATAATGCTTTTATAAAGCTTGAATAAAGCTTATATAAAGTTTTATAAAGGTTGTATAAAGCTTCTTTAAGGCTTCTATAAAGCTTCTTTAAGGCTTCTATAAAACTTTTATAAAGCTTCTATTAAGCTTTTATAAAGCTTCTATTAAGCGTTTATTTAGTTTCTATTAAGCTTTTATAAAGCTTCTATTAAGCTTTTATAAAGCTTCTATTAAGCTTTTATAAAGCTTCTATTAAGCTTTTATAAAGCTTCTATTAAGCTTTTATAAAGCTTCTATTAAGCTTTTATAAAGTTTCTATAAAACGTTTATAAATATTCTGTGAGGCTTTTACTAAGCGTCTTTTAAACTTTTGCTTAGCTTCTCTAAAGCCTTGATAAATATTCTTTAAAACTTCTATAAAGCTTTCATAAAGTTCCTATACAACTTTTATAAAGCTCCTGTGAAGCTTTTATGAATATCCACGTATTTTTGCCTATATTATGTTTATGCGTATTCTTGTTAAAATGTGTGTTCTAATTTTTGTCCTAATCTTTGTCTCAAGCTCCCAAGTCCAAATCTTTGTCTAAGGTCTTGCCCTATCCTTGTTCTAATCCACGTTTTAATTCCGGTATAAATCTTGACAAACTCTCACCTTATCCATGAAAATAATCCATAATTACTAAAATAATGTACAATTCATGTTCCACTTGAATTTTATCATTGCATTTACCAAATTTTCTATCGGTTCATGTATCTTGTACACACACTTTATGCACTTTAAACACTGGGTTTATGAAATATACATATTCTCGTGTTTGTTTTTATCTTTTATATTGTTTTCATGAATAGTTTATATGACTTATGTTATTGAAAACTATTCAAAATTCATGAATACAATTCATGGAGATCATGTCAAAATTCATAATTATTATGTATTGTTTGGTTCAGTCTTTATTCCCATTCTTATCCTTGCCCACTTCATGTCCTTGTCCCTGACCAAACGATTGCATTAATTTTTGCAAATCTACAATTCTTGTCTTTGTCCGTCCCTGTACTACTCTTTGTAATTATTCTCGTAATAATGTTCATCATAATCATTATCCTAATATTGTCTCAATCGTTTATATAAAGATTGAAGATTGACAATAATAAAATTCGACTTTATCTTCGTCTAAATTCTTGTCCTAAGCCTTGTAATAACTCTTCTCCTAATCAGTGTCCTAACCTTTCATCATTGTTACAAATCTTGAACAAATCCTTGTCTTAATTAATGTCATTAACCTAAACCTTGCTAAAATGACAATCTAAGTCCTATTGTTGTATTAATTAAAAAAAAAATAAAAGTTGTATAGAAACTTTATAAAAGTTTTAAGGAAACTTTATAAAAGCTTTACAGAATATTTAATAAAGCTTTATAGAAGCTTAACAAAAGTTTTATAGGCGCTTTGTAAAAGCATCACAGAAGCTGTATAAAAGCTTAATAGAAGCTTTATAAAAGTTTTATAGAAGCCTTAAAGAAGCTTTATAGAAGCCTTAAAGAAGCTTTATAGAAGCCTTAAAGAAGCTTGGACTTGAAGCTGGACTTGGACTTGGACTTGGACTTGGACTTGGACTTGGACTTGGACTTGGACTTGGACTTGGACTTGGACTTGGACTTGGACTTGGACTTGGACTTGGACTTGGACTTGGACTTGGACTTGGACTTGGACTTGGACTTGGACTTGGACTTGGACTTGGACTTGGACTTGGACTTGGACTTGGACTTGGACTTGGACTTGGACTTGGACTTGGACTTGGACTTGGACTTGGACTTGGACTTGGACTTGGACTTGGACTTGGACTTGGACTTGGACTTGGACTTGGACTTGGACTTGGACTTGGACTTGGACTTGGACTTGGACTTGGACTTGGACTTGGACTTGGACTTGGACTTGGACTTGGACTTGGACTTGGACTTGGACTTGGACTTGGACTTGGACTTGGACTTGGACTTGGACTTGGACTTGGACTTGGACTTGGACTTGGACTTGGACTTGGACTTGGACTTGGACTTGGACTTGGACTTGGACTTGGACTTGGACTTGGACTTGGACTTGGACTTGGACTTGGACTTGGACTTGGACTTGGACTTGGACTTGGACTTGGACTTGGACTTGGACTTGGACTTGGACTTGGACTTGGACTTGGACTTGGACTTGGACTTGGACTTGGACTTGGACTTGGACTTGGACTTGGACTTGGACTTGGACTTGGACTTGGACTTGGACTTGGACTTGGACTTGGACTTGGACTTGGACTTGGACTTGGACTTGGACTTGGACTTGGACTTGGACTTGGACTTGGACTTGGACTTGGACTTGGACTTGGACTTGGACTTGGACTTGGACTTGGACTTGGACTTGGACTTGGACTTGGACTTGGACTTGGACTTGGACTTGGACTTGGACTTGGACTTGGACTTGGACTTGGACTTGGACTTGGACTTGGACTTGGACTTGGACTTGGACTTGGACTTGGACTTGGACTTGGACTTGGACTTGGACTTGGACTTGGACTTGGACTTGGACTTGGACTTGGACTTGGACTTGGACTTGGACTTGGACTTGGACTTGGACTTGGACTTGGACTTGGACTTGGACTTGGACTTGGACTTGGACTTGGACTTGGACTTGGACTTGGACTTGGACTTGGACTTGGACTTGGACTTGGACTTGGACTTGGACTTGGACTTGGACTTGGACTTGGACTTGGACTTGGACTTGGACTTGGACTTGGACTTGGACTTGGACTTGGACTTGGACTTGGACTTGGACTTGGACTTGGACTTGGACTTGGACTTGGACTTGGACTTGGACTTGGACTTGGACTTGGACTTGGACTTGGACTTGGACTTGGACTTGGACTTGGACTTGGACTTGGACTTGGACTTGGACTTGGACTTGGACTTGGACTTGGACTTGGACTTGGACTTGGACTTGGACTTGGACTTGGACTTGGACTTGGACTTGGACTTGGACTTGGACTTGGACTTGGACTTGGACTTGGACTTGGACTTGGACTTGGACTTGGACTTGGACTTGGACTTGGACTTGGACTTGGACTTGGACTTGGACTTGGACTTGGACTTGGACTTGGACTTGGACTTGGACTTGGACTTGGACTTGGACTTGGACTTGGACTTGGACTTGGACTTGGACTTGGACTTGGACTTGGACTTGGACTTGGACTTGGACTTGGACTTGGACTTGGACTTGGACTTGGACTTGGACTTGGACTTGGACTTGGACTTGGACTTGGACTTGGACTTGGACTTGGACTTGGACTTGGACTTGGACTTGGACTTGGACTTGGACTTGGACTTGGACTTGGACTTGGACTTGGACTTGGACTTGGACTTGGACTTGGACTTGGACTTGGACTTGGACTTGGACTTGGACTTGGACTTGGACTTGGACTTGGACTTGGACTTGGACTTGGACTTGGACTTGGACTTGGACTTGGACTTGGACTTGGACTTGGACTTGGACTTGGACTTGGACTTGGACTTGGACTTGGACTTGGACTTGGACTTGGACTTGGACTTGGACTTGGACTTGGACTTGGACTTGGACTTGGACTTGGACTTGGACTTGGACTTGGACTTGGACTTGGACTTGGACTTGGACTTGGACTTGGACTTGGACTTGGACTTGGACTTGGACTTGGACTTGGACTTGGACTTGGACTTGGACTTGGACTTGGACTTGGACTTGGACTTGGACTTGGACTTGGACTTGGACTTGGACTTGGACTTGGACTTGGACTTGGACTTGGACTTGGACTTGGACTTGGACTTGGACTTTGATTTTGATTTTGATTTTGATTTTGATTTTGATTTTGATTTTGATTTTGATTTTGATTTTGATTTTGATTTTGATTTTGATTTTGATTTTGATTTTGATTTTGATTTTGATTTTGATTTTGATTTTGATTTTGATTTTGATTTAATTTGATTTTGATTTTGATTTTGATTTTGATTTTGATTTTGATTTTGATTTTGATTTTGATTTTGATTTTGATTTTGATTTTGATTTTGATTTTGATTTTGATTTTGATTTTGATTTTGATTTTGATTTTGATTTTGATTTTGATTTTGATTTTGATTTTGATTTTGATTTTGATTTGATTTTGATTTTGATTTTGATTTTGATTTTGATTTTGATTTTGATTTTGATTTTGATTTTGATTTTGATTTTGATTTTGATTTTGATTTTGATTTTGATTTTGATTTTGATTTTGATTTTGATTTTGATTTTGATTTTGATTTTGATTTGATTTTGATTTTGATTTTGATTTTGATTTTGATTTTGATTTTGATTTTGATTTTGATTTTGATTTTGATTTTGATTTGATTTTGATTTTGATTTTGATTTTGATTTTGATTTTGATTTTGATTTTGATTTTGATTTTGATTTTGATTTTGATTTTGATTTTGATTTTGATTTGATTTTGATTTTGATTTTGATTTTGATTTTGATTTTGATTTTGATTTTGATTTTGATTTTGATTTTGATTTTGATTTTGATTTTGATTTTGATTTTGATTTGTTTTGATTTTGATTTTGATTTTGATTTTGATTTTGATTTTGATTTTGATTTTGATTTGATTTTGATTTTGATTTTGATTTTGATTTTGATTTTGATTTTGATTTTGTTTTGATTTTGATTTTGATTTTGATTTTGATTTTGATTTTGATTTTGATTTTGATTTTGATTTTGATTTTGATTTTGATTTTGATTTTGATTTTGATTTGATTTATTTTGATTTGTTGATTTGATTTTGATTTTGATTTTGATTTGATTTTGATTTTGATTTTGATTTTGATTTTGATTTTGATTTTGATTTTGATTTTGATTTTGATTTGATTTTGATTTTGATTTTGATTTTGATTTGATTTGATTTTGATTTTGATTTTGATTTTGATTTTGATTTGATTTGATTTGATTTGTTGATTTGATTTTGATTTTGATTTTGATTTGATTTTGATTTTGATTTTGATTTTGATTTTGATTTTGATTTGATTTTGATTTTGATTTTGATTTTGATTTTGATTTTGATTTTGATTTTGATTTGATTTTGATTTTGATTTTGTTTGATTTGATTTTGATTTTGATTTTGATTTTGATTTTGATTTTGATTTTGATTTTGATTTTGATTTTGATTTTGATTTTGATTTTGATTTGATTTTGATTTTGATTTTGATTTGATTTTGATTTTGATTTTGATTTTGATTTTGATTTTGATTGTTGATTTTGATTTTGATTTTGATTTTGATTTTGATTTTGATTTTGATTTTGATTTTGATTTTGATTTGATTTGATTTTGATTTTGATTTTGATTTGATTTTGATTTTGATTTTGATTTTGATTTTGATTTTGATTTTGATTTTGATTTTGATTTTGATTTTGATTTTGATTTGATTTTGATTTTGATTTTGATTTTGATTTTGATTTTGATTTTGATTTTGATTTGATTTTGATTTTGATTTTGATTATTTGATTTTGATTTTGATTTTGATTTTGATTTTGATTTTGATTTTGATTTGATTTTGATTTTGATTTTGATTTTGATTTTGATTTTGATTTTGATTTTGATTTTGATTTTGATTTTGATTTTGATTTTGATTTTGATTTTGATTTTGATTTTGATTTTGATTTTGATTTTGATTTGATTTGATTTTGATTTTGATTTTGATTTGATTTGATTTTGATTTTGATTTTGATTTTGATTTTGATTTTGATTTTGATTTGATTTTGATTTTGATTTTGATTTTGATTTTGATTTTGATTTTGATTTTGATTTTGATTTTGATTTTGATTTTGATTTTGATTTTGATTTTGATTTTGATTTTGATTTTGATTTTGATTTTGATTTTGATTTTGATTTGATTTTGATTTTGATTTTGATTTTGATTTTGATTTTGATTTTGATTTTGATTGATTTTGATTTTGATTTTGATTTTGATTTGATTTTGATTTTGATTTTGATTTTATTTGATTTTGATTTTGATTTTGATTTTGAATTTGATTTTGATTTTGATTTTGATTTTGATTTTGATTTTGATTTTGATTTTGATTTTGATTTTGATTTTGATTTTGATTTTGATTTTGATTTTGATTTTGATTTTGATTTTGATTTTGATTTTGATTTTGATTTTGATTTTGATTTTGATTTTGATTTTGATTTTGATTTTGATTTTGATTTTGATTTTGATTTTGATTTTGATTTTGATTTTGATTTTGATTTTGATTTTGATTTTGATTTTGATTTTGATTTTGATTTTGATTTTGATTTTGATTTGATTTTGATTTTGATTTTGATTTTGATTTTGATTTTGATTTTGATTTTGATTTTGATTTTGATTTTGATTTTGATTTTGATTTTGATTTTGATTTTGATTTTGATTTTGATTTTGATTTTGATTTTGATTTTGATTTTGATTTTTGATTTTGATTTTGATTTTGATTTTGATTTTGATTTTGATTTGATTTTGATTTTGATTTTGATTTTGATTTTGATTTTGATTTTGATTTTGATTTTGATTTTGATTTTGATTTTGATTTTGATTTTGATTTTGATTTTGATTTTGATTTTGATTTTGATTTTGATTTTGATTTTGATTTTGATTTTGATTTTGATTTTGATTTTGATTTGATTTTGATTTTGATTTGATTTTGATTTTGATTTTGATTTTGATTTTGATTTTGATTTTGATTTTGATTTTGATTTTGATTTTGATTTTGATTTTGATTTTGATTTTGATTTGATTTTGATTTTGATTTTGATTTTGATTTTGATTTGATTTTGATTTTGATTTTGATTTTGATTTTGATTTTGATTTTGATTTTGATTTTGATTTTGATTTTGATTTTGATTTTGATTTTGATTTTGATTTTGATTTTGATTTTGATTTTGATTTGATTTTGATTTTGATTTTGATTTTGATTTTGATTTTGATTTTGATTTTGATTTTGATTTTGATTTTGATTTTGATTTTGATTTTGATTTTGATTTTGATTTTGATTTTGATTTTGATTTTGATTTGATTTTGATTTTGATTTGATTTTGATTTTGATTTTGATTTTGATTTTGATTTTGATTTTGATTTTGATTTGATTTGATTTTGATTTTGATTTTGATTTTGATTTGTTTGATTTTGATTTTGATTTTGATTTTGATTTTGATTTTGATTTTGATTTTGATTTTGATTTTGATTTTGATTTGATTTTGATTTTGATTTTGATTTTGATTTTGATTTTGATTTTGATTTTGATTTTGATTTTGATTTTGATTTTTTTGATTTTGATTTTGATTTTGATTTTGATTTTGATTTTGATTTTGATTTTGATTTTGATATTGATTTTGATTTTGATTTTGATTTTGATTTTGATTTTGATTTGATGATTTTGATTTTGATTTTGATTTTGATTTTGATTTTGATTTTGATTTTGATTTTGATTTTGATTTTGATTTTGATTTTGATTTTGATTTTGATTTTGATTTTGATTTTGATTTTGATTTTGATTTTGATTTTGATTTTGATTTTGATTTTGATTTTGATTTTGATTTTGATTTTGATTTTGATTTTGATTTTGATTTTGATTTTGATTTTGATTTTGATTTTGATTTTGATTTTGATTTTGATTTTGATTTTGATTTTGATTTTGATTTTGATTTTGATTTTGATTTTGATTTTGATTTTGATTTTGATTTTGATTTTGATTTTGATTTTGATATTTTGATTTTGATTTTGATTTTGATTTTGATTTTGATTTTGATTTTGAGTTTGATGTTGGTTTTGTTGCTCTATAAAATATATTTTTACTTTTTAATCATTAATCGCTAAGTTTTTTTCGTTGTCTTCTAAATCTTAGCGGTCAAGGTCACGGTCTTAGCTTGTTAATTTTGCTCTGGATTCACTCTCATACATACATTTATGTATGATTTTCTGATTGTAACTGATACAGTTTTATTACTTTCTTGAGCTTTTATTGCTTTTTTTTGCGTGAAATAAAATAAGCGTTTATCTGGCGCAGACAACAAAAAACTTATGTTAAGAAAATTTTTAGTGAATTGAATTGAATGAATTTTATAGATAAAGCACTATAAATTATGTCCCTTTGAAACAACCATAAAAATTTCAATAGTGAAATTTTGCAATTTGTCGATTGGATTAAGAAATATAGTACATATATGTATATGCATAAAAAAATATTTAATCACTCATAAACTAATCAATTCAATCATAAAAAGTGTGGTAAATGTCCTTTTAACGCAGTGTTGAAATGACCGTTTCGATTAATTTATTGTACAATCGAGAATTTAAAATCTTGAGACAACACTAAAAGGTCATTTAATAAGTTGTTGCCACCCAAAAGCTTTCGCTTGTTTACACACAATAAATAAATATACAAAAGCTTTACAAACATTTCGATAAAAATGTTTGAATCGTTCGATATAGATCATACAGTTCAATAATATTTAGAAAGCCATTTATATGAAAATTGATTTCAAAATGCAATTCGATTTATTTGATGAGAACAGTCAAAACTTTTTGCCATCACCGCACGCACGTTAAACAACAACAACAACAACCACAACAACAACAATAACAACAACAGCAACAACATTAAAAAATCACATTATTTCACAAAAAAAAAAAAAAAATTAAAGCAAGTCATAATTTGAAATATCATTTAGGCAAGGGTACGTCATTCGGGTCGCAAGACACCAAAAACAAATAAAAACATATCAAAACATCAACCACAAATACACACACCCGACACAAATGTACAATGTAAGCACAATGACGTTTTCAAAAAAAAAGCAAACGTTTTCAATTTATTTTCAAACGCACTGAATTCGCGGCTTTGCGCTCCCAACATATGATCGTTTCAACAAGATCGATTCTACTGAATGCCATCGTGATCAACTTCAAAAAACCTTGCGACGACGCGATCGGGCGCTCCATGTGCGCCACTCGCGGCCGCCGCTCTCTGTTGTGTATTTATTTTATTTATTTTTTATTTTCATATAAAATTTTTCTCTTTTTTTTTTGTTATAATCGTGTACGTTTTATGTTTCAAACAATCTATTCCAAGCACTTCAAAGAAAGGAAAAAAAAGTGGAAAAAAATTCCAGAGCAACAACAAAGCGTGCACAAAAGCAGCTCATTTTAAGCTCGCTTTTGTGCATCGAATTTCCTGCCATACCTCTGCTGCTGGGGCCTCCTCTATATCGTCATTATTATTACCATTAGCATCAACATCATTAACATTAACATCACCATCATCATCATCATCAGCATCGACATCATCCTATATTTGAAGTGGCGCGCATTTCCATGCCGCAACCGCTACGTTGGTCGCCGCCATATTAAGTGAGCGCATTGAGCGCTGCACAAAGCTGCGCGCTGTTAAGTTCATTTTGCAGAAAAGCTGCAAGGCACAAGTTTTTGTTGTTGTTGCTTTTTACTGCGCTCATGTCTAAAAGCAATAAAATTAATTTTAATAAGAGAGCAAAAAAAATATGGGGATCGCGTGGGGTTGCGTTGGCAGCATTAGCGAGAGTAATTCAAGGTTGATAATGAAAGATTTTATGTAGAATTTTTAAAATTCTTATCACTTTCATATATTTTTATTTATTTAAATATACCTTCAACTCGTCAAGAGTTCTTCCAGCAAAATTATGATGGTCGTTTTGAGCTTAACCATCTGACCCGATAAGTGGAAATAATTAAATATAGAAATAAGAATTAATATATAAAAAACAAACAAATTGGCCATTTCAGACCTTGAAATGACTTTGTCCGA
Organism: Tetanocera ferruginea; assembly: GCA_958299015.1. NCBI lineage: Eukaryota > Metazoa > Arthropoda > Insecta > Diptera > Sciomyzidae > Tetanocera > Tetanocera ferruginea. Next base: position 30,404,735 of record OY282643.1, on the reverse strand, counting down.
GCTTCTTATGATCAATTGTGTTGCGTGTGTTAATTAATGTTTACAAACAATTGATTGAGAACTGGACCTACCTACATGTTTTTTGACGAAATCAAACGGCTAAAGTTCATTGAGAACATGAAGCTTTACATGGCATTGTTTACTCTCTGAGGTTTGCCACTGTCTATAGAGAGGTGACGACCATTCAGAAAAATGTATTTCTATTGAAATAAATTTCTTTATCTGATTCGTTGTATTCAGTTAAAAAATTCAATAGTTAGAATATTTGATTAAAATATTTCGCTTTAAATATATCGATAGAACTGTGAACACAACCACTATATCAAACGCATATATTAATAAGTTTACTTACCTATTGTTTTAGTAAAATACTAGTTTTAATATTAACTTAAAATACTTATTATATATTACTCAGTCTTCAACTAAAGAACTTAATTTATATTATTTTTTCAAATAAAATATTAAATTTTGTATTATTTAACATTTTATTTCTTAACATCATATATCATATTATAATATATATAAAATAATTCTTATCACATATTTTTGGCCACCAGTGTTTTTACAGTAACTTTTTATATTATTAGCCACTAGTGTTGATATGGTTTGTGTATCCGATAAAAAGTAAGTATTAAAGTATCTTTCAGTCATTGGTTTGTGTATTATTTTCAAAGCACTGTTTAGCATGTTTCGCAATCATCATCATTTTGTAAACACAGTGCTGCTTGCACTGTTGCTTTTTACAGTGCTTCTCACCCATATCGTGCAAAGTTTTTTTAATAGGCAACCATCATTCTGTTTGCTTGATTTCGCTTCAAATCTTAAATTTTATTTTATGTTATTATTTTATCGCTTTTATTAAATTTTATCTAAGATATTATAAATATTTGATTTTTCGCAAACAATTTTGTTAACAAGAGTAATAAGCAGTGTTGCCATATATTTCGTATTTTGGATGATATCTGTAAAATCCCACTGGACAGGATTTATCCAATATTTTCAAATTTTCAATTTTTGTTATTATTAATTTTTTCTTCAAAATTTCAAAAATAAAATTAAGATTGTTTCTGCTGAACAAATATGTCCAGGTTTTTAACATCATATTCAACCTATAACACATCAAATTTAACATTTTCCAAATCAATTTCATTTTTTTACAAGTAGAAAGATCCGTATAATCCAAAACCTTACAACAAATTTAAAAAAAAATTCCATTTCAAGTTTAACTTTTTACATTTTAAAATAACCTCATTTCATACCAAATTCAAATTTTCTTACTTCAATTAAACTTTTAACTAATATTTTGTTGTTTAACTGATTTCAAAATTAATATTAAATATGACTGAAGGTTGTATTAAGCAATTATTTATTTTTAAGGGGGGACATGACATTGGCTTTTTTTATATCAATTTTTTTTTATAATTATCTATTTTAGTAAATATTCTCAAGGTGGGACATAACGTTAGCGGCAGAGTAAGCAAATCTTTTTTTTTAAAATTCATAACTCAGTCAAAAACAAACATTTTTCCAAAATTTTTTTCATTATTGTAGAGAATTGAACATATTACAAGTAAAAAAAATTAAAAACAAAAAAATATATTTTTCACTACAACATGGTTTTATATAGCTCCAAACTGGCGGCAGAGAAAAAAACGGGGCCTCGTGGTTGCAGCGCTGGGAGTCGCAAAAATTGTCCGATCTGGGAAAAAACTTAACAAAAAAAATAAATCTTAAATCTTAACAAAATTGGTTATCGTATGACAGGAGCTTTTTTAAAATTTTTTTTCAATTTTTAATGGTGTTCCAAATTTGAAAGTGCGTTTTTTCGAAAAAAAATATTAGGGGTATTCATTCACACTGCCTTGGGTTGTTGGGTAGATTGGCAAATGCCATACATTTTGTTTTTGTAAAAGTGCCATTCTACCCAAGTACCCATCTACCAATCTACTCTAGCTGACACCCTGACTTGTTTGGATAGATTGATTGAGTACTCTTTTCATGGGCTACCACCTTTTCTAAAAGTAGGCAATAATTGAATTGACAAAAAACTAAAACAAAGTAAACAAATTATAAGTGAATAAAATATACAAATGTGTTCAAATGAGTTATTTTAAAATTTTTGAGATAAAAATTATTAAATGGCGCAAAGTTCACGTTAAAAATTACTCCTATATAAAATAACTTTTTTACGCCCGTACAATGGCCTAAATTTTGCGCTCATAAAATGACATAAATAATATGGTGGCAACTCTTTTCTAGCTGTCACTCATCTCTCATCAGCTGTTATTCTACAAAGCACTCAATTTCAGTTAAGGGTACTCGCAGTAATCAAAAGTACTCAATATACCCGTACCCAACTACCCAAGTCAGTGTGAATACTCCTATTGACTTTAAAAATTCATAATAAATCGAAAAAAATTTAAAAAAGCTCGTTTCATACGATAGCGAATCAAGTTTAAAAAAATAGAAAAAAAAAAGTTTCGTCAAGAAATTAACCCGCTAGTTTCGTAAACCAATACGAAAAACATGGTTTCGAGATAAACGCGTTCAAAGTTTGTGAACAAAGAAAAAAAAGGGGAAAATTAAAAATGCGCTCTTACTGAGCCGGCTGTAACTTTTGAACCCAATAAGGAATTTTTCATGAAATTTTTCTTAGAATCTTAAGAATATTTACTAAAATACAAAATTATAAATAAAAGTCGATTTAAAAAAACGGCCAATGTCATGTCCCCCCTTAAGTGTTTGGATCTATGCAATGCTGGATGTACTCAGGGAAATGACAAAAGAGTGGATTAAACACTTATTCTATCGGATTTACGAATCCGTTTCAAGAAAAGCTCTCAAAAAACATCGTATTATTCATAATAATTAAAACCTATTGTTTAAAAAGTTATTTTTTCGATTTTAGTCAGCTTATGTGATGACCGTGGCATGTAGATTAAGTGTGTGGCCTTGCTTGTCCGGAGCCCGATATCGAATCCCACTCGCAGTAAAGTTTTTTTCAATGAAGAACATTTTCTGATCGGTCACCACCTTTCTGCAGACATTGGCAAACCTCAGAGAGTAAATAATGCCATGTAAAGCTTCTTAAGAACATGAACTTTAGCCGTTCGGATTCGGCATACAACATGTAGGTCCAGTTCTCAGTCAATTGTGTAAAAAACATTTAATTATTCACACAATACAATTTGATCATAAGAAGCTCGGCCAAAGTCCTTTCAAGGGCTGAAATGGCCAATTTGTTTTGATGTTTGGGATGAGTGTATGGTCCTATGTCCGAATGTACTTTTAAAAAAATACCTCTATATCGTGCTGTAGCGCCAAAAATTAAATTCTAAAACTTATTTTATGAAAATCTGCTCAGTACTTATTGCGTTTATCCTTAACTAAAATTTCTATAGATAAATTTAGATTTTAAAAAATGGTAAGGGGTATTTCATAGAAGCGCTAGATCGAGTTTAGAGTTTCCTTGTTTAACCCCGGATCACTAACCTATGGCTGAGTTGCGTTACAACTTACTCCGAGTGTTTTCCACCCACAAAACCAATTCTCAATTATAAGGACATTATTCTCAAACCTAAGAAATGTGTTAGTTTTCAATAGATTGCAGATTATTTTCGCCATTTTAAAATGTTTTTTTGTGATAAGAGTGGTTATTTCAATGTAAAACAACAAATTTTAAACTAGTTCACGAGTTAATTTTAACAAAAAAAAACGAATACAATACAATAGGTTTTGAAAAAAGCGTGTCATTTCTACAGTTAAAGAGCTAGTGAAATATGAAATATACGATTGTAAAGCTGAAATTATACTGAGAAAAAAATTATATAAGTACTTTTGTCTCTTTAGAACAAATTTCTACCTCAAAAGGAACAGCTTAATTTATATAACTTTCGCAGTAATATTACGCTGCTGGAAGAACTATCGTCTGTAGTTTTCCATTTTTGCAAAGGTGTTGCGTTGAAGCACATACTGTTAGTGCAACTTAGATATATGTGTTCTTATCAAATGTATTTTACATCAGTAAAACAGTGTTGAAAAGTGGTGTAACCAAATAAGAGTTTTTAGACCAATTTATTTTTTTATAATAAAATCATTATTTTGAATGTTTAATGTTTAAAAAATTTTTTTCAAGTTTAATGTTTTGAGTTTAAAATTCTACTTTCACGATATCCCCTGAAGATGTTGACAAACAATCAACGAAATGTTGGGAAAAATATGAATTGAATTTTTGATTTAATTGCATAAAAAATTATTGATCAGAAAAGCCTATTCAAGGAATTGAAATCAAGAAAGCATATGACTTTAACTGATCTACAAAAATAACACAGTATTTATCACTGTTAGAGCACGTTGTCTGAGTTGTGCCACTAAGCTTCCTGTCTGTAATTTACCGAAAAAAAGTATTTTATAACTAACCTGTGAGTAAAGCACCCAAACCCTTCTTATTTTAATAGCGCTGACACGCTTATATCTCGGAGACCACTAAAAACTGAAAATTATTGAATTAAAAATATTGAATACGAATTAGATTTTCACTGTTAGTTCGTCACTCAAGTATTGCATTAGAAATCTTATACAGAAAGTGTGACTGGGTGGATTCCACCCTAAGGTTAGTGATGGAGGGTTAATGCTTTTTTTTACAAAATCTGTAGCAAAAAATTTCAAAAAATTTTGCTTTTTAAAAATAAATGACATCTAGAATCATTTTTTGAACTTAAAGACTAACAATTTAAGTGGTTGGCATATATTAAGAAGTTATACTTCATTGAAGATCAGACCGACTTATTGAAATTTTCTGAAAATACATTTTTGTCTCTTCATTAGTAGGCGGCTTCTGGCGGTATTATCATATGTACTCTGAAACACGTGTAGTATTTTATTATTTTCTACCAGAATCCAACTGTGTCGTCATTGAAAAAACATATTAGGTCTGTTCGCGTAGTCGATTGCAAACGAAATATTTCAAAAACTTTTACTTGAAAGTGCCTGAAAAGCGTTCTCTTACTGAGAGGATTGTGTAAAGGAGGGGAAATTCCATTTTCTCTGCGTTCAAGTTTTTTTAAGTTTTTACTAGTAGAATTTCGTGAGGTAAAAAGATGAAAACTGTCAAACAGTAGGTTTGAGGAGCAGCACAGCAGTTGTGAACTAGGCAGATTTGGCATTTTTCAGTTTTTTACCAGAAAATCGTTCGTTAACTTTTTAGTGTAGGATTTAAATCTCTCTCAATTGAATTACTTTTGACGTTTTTCATTATTTTACTAAAAAAGTACGCGAACAGACCTATTATTTTTGCATGATTTTCAAAATCTTTTCAAAATTTATCTTAGAGAGAGGAAAAAATTAGGTTAAATATCTACATAGAGCCAACATTTTTCAATATAATTTGTTTATATCACTGTTTATAAACGGGTGAACAGAAGAAAAATTAAACTATTATATTTTTGATGATATATCCAAAATGTTCAAGATTTACAAGGAATTTTCAATGAACTATTGTATAATAAACTAAAAATGGATAATATTGGAAAATTATGAATTTTGAATTTTTTCAAAAACCAATCGGAATTATAATATTATACATACAATATAATATTATACAATTCTATTATACATAATTGGCTTAGTTCGTTTGTGTTAAAAACAATTACGAAAAGTAGGAAAAATAAATATTTTTTTAAGGACATTTCTTAAATAACAACGATGTCGAGAAACGGTAGACCGTTTTTCCTCAAATTCATACTTTCTTAGATTTTCACCAAAATCATTAAATCTTTTTATATATATTTTAAGCTACCTTAGTTTCATGCCAGCCAAAACAACTAAAATCGAAATGTTGCCAACAACCCCTCAAGTTATCAGTGCACGGAACTGATAATTCGACCCCTGAACTCAAAAAATAATGTTCTTTGTGATGAACACGGTCGAATTGTCTGATTCGTTCGCGAAACGGCAATCGTATTAATGAAAATTATGTCACTCTGTTTACTTATGAACGAATTGGGATGTACTCTTGAAAATGAAACATCAAGGTACGGTTCGTTGCAGCGAACACGTTTGCCTTAACGTTGCAAAAGTAACAAATAACGTTAAATCTAATTCGAAAACCATATTTTTTTGACATGTCAGTATTTTGTTCCTTCGGTTGGTAGGAATTTCGGGCTGAATAGTGAAACCGTTGATCTTTAGAGTGCAAAATTTGTGTATTTTTTTGTACTTTTAAGGTAAAAATCTTTTAGAAAAGAACACAATTTGTCTTTACAGGTCAGAATCTTTTTGAAACAAACAAAAAAAAAACATTGCAGAATTTTCAATGAGGGCATATAAATGCAGAATTGAGTATTGAGAAAAAACTTATCACAGCTATGCTTAATAAGTTACTTCTAAGACACATGCATGTAAATAAACAAAATTTTGTACATTAATAACATACATTTTCGAGAAAACGTTGAAGCCGTACGCATATCACTTGGGTTACGATGGAAAATCGCATATGTATTCTGATGGAATAATACATGGCTTATTTAATGGATAATGCATCCACCAGCATCTTTTTGAAATATACATTTGGGGTAATTATACCCTAAACCTGAAAGGTCAGGGTATATTAACTTTGTGCAAACGTTTGTAACGCATAGAACGAAGCGAGTCCGGTATAGAAAAGTATATATATTCTTGATCAGCGTCACCACGTGAGTCGAGCTATTCATGTCCGTCCGTCCGTCCGTTCGTCCGTCCGTCTGTCCGTCTGTGTGTTGTCCGTATACACAGGATAAGAAGAAGGAGTTGAAAGAATTGGATGAAACTTGGTACACATGGTCACATGAACCCTAGGATCTGCACTATTGAATATTTTTAGAATCCGCCCACGGAAACGCCTACCTCCCATACAACGCAAAAATTGAAAACTGCATAACTCAGCTCATAATTAGCCTACAACAATAAAATTTGGTATGTATGTGTTTTATATTAACACAAAGATGTTTTTGAAAAATGGACGTCATCCGCTTACGGACACGCCCACCTCCCATACAACGCAAAAATTGAAAATGCAATAAATAAGCTTCTGTTTAACCTGCAGAGATAAAATTTGGCGCATATGTTTTTTGTAACAAAACTAAGATGGTTTTGAAAAGTGGACATCATCCGCCCACGGACACGCCTACCTCTCATACAACGCGAAAATTCAAAACTGCATAACTCAGCTCATAGTTAACCTACAACAATAAAATTTGGTATGTATGTGTTTTATACAAACACAAAGATTTTTTCGAAAAATGGACGTCATCCGCTCACGGACACGCCCACCTCCCATACAACCCAAAAATTGAAAACGCAATAAATAAGCCTCTGTTTAACCTACAGAGCTAAAATTTGGCACATATGTTTTTTATGACAAGACAAAGATGGTTTTAAAAAATGGACGTCATCCGCCTACGGACACGCCCACCTCCCATACAACCCAAAAAGTTTAAAACTCAATAAATAAGGTTATGTTTGTCATAGAGAAATTCAATTTGGTATGCATGTATTTTATACCAAAACTAAGGTTCGTTCAAAAATTGGCATAATCCGTCCATGATTGGCATAATCCGGCCCACCTCCCATAGCGAAAGCACAATAAAGGCATTAACTGTGAGCTACAGGAATAAAACTTGGTATGTGTAAATTTTTCATCAACATTTAAATGCATATAAAATATAGGCTTAATCCGCCCACGGACACGCCCATTTACAATAAAAATTTTTTTTTTAAAAGTGGGTTTAGGGTATTTCATAGTCGGCCTAGACCGACTTTAGACTTTCTTTACTTGTTTTTTAAATGTTTCCAATTTATATCTTCTTTGTGTGTACCTTTATAAACTTCAAGTACAAAATTTGAATATGACAAATATTAACATTAATCACGCCTACTTCTGCCACTAACTGTATCATACTCACTACTGAGAACAGCCTTATTAAAAGACTTTAGGCACATATACTAAGATTGTTTGCATAAGTACAATTTGAATTAGGGTTCTCAAACCCGGTTTCGGGTTATTCGAGAACACCAGGTCATAACATTTTGCTGAATATTAAAACAACCTAATAAGAAACTATTTTCGTTCAGAATCAGTTAGCATGCAGTGCAAATTTCATCCTGGGAGTGTATAAAACTTTAAGAGTATTTCATCCTAAGTTTCATTTTGTTTAGAACTGTCGGAATACTGTCAGAATACTATCAGTATATACCAAAATATAGTCTTTATGGCAAACGAAACTTCTGAGATTTCCCTCCCTCTAAAGAAGATGATGAGAAGTAGTTGATGGGAAGCATATGGACATCTCCCAGTGGCACGGACGTGACATTCGCATGGTTTTAATTACTCGAAAAACAAGAAAGAAACAAAAAGAGCCGATATGTATGTAAGTGTTCTAACACGACGAAAGAGTGCTACATTTTATAAAAATATTGTTGAGATTTAGTACAAATTAGTACAAAGTAATCATTCAATGCAACGGACGCGACAAAAAATATAAGTTTTTTTAAGCTCGTATAGAAATATGCAAAATTTAGCTAATTTTGAGAACTTTTTTTTTAAATATAATATACATGTTAATGGAGGTCAAAGGATAACTATTCTTAGTAGACTCATAAAATATAAGAATAATCTCTTATCTTTTTTTAAATAGATATAGCAGGAATACGGACGCAACATCATGGACACGACAAATTTTTCTACAGTAGTAAAATACAGTACAGATGTTCATTATAAATTTTAATAAAAATACATCATAATAAGTTGAATTCAAGTGACATAGCAGTAATCAAAATAAAAAAAAAATAAAGTTAAAAGCTGTTAGAGTGCTTTATTTTAATGTTTTTCTTCACTGTTGGTGGACCTTTTTTTGGAAAGGCCCATATGTCATATAAAAAAAATGTAAATTTTTACCAACATTTTAAGCTAAACCCTGACCTGATTAGTCAGAATCTTTTGCAAATAAAAAAAACTTCACTAAAATCTCGAGCTTTTATATTAATATTAATTTTCTTGTTTTGCTCTTTATATAATATAAATATAAACTATATTGCTATTTCTATAACAGACAGAGTAATCGCTCGTGTTGTTTTTATCATTGAGCCCCCTTTACTCTGTTTGTTTTTTCAATTGCAATTCAAGTGCTGACGACAGCTTAAGAATTAAGTTAAAACATTAAAAACAATAACAAAAAAAAAAAAACTAACTGACAGGACAAAAGTAAAAAAATTAAAAATACAAAAAAAAAAAAAAAGGAAAAAGAGCAACAAGAAGCAACTCACAATAAATTTCGTAGCTTTCGAAGGAGTCAATGTCCTCTGGTCGCTTGATGAGAGCTGATCCCCCACATGTCACATATGACGAAGGCCTCACAGGCTTAGGGGCCGACCGGCAGGCAAGCGCTTTCAGGCCCAATAAACAATGTAATATTTTTTTCGGTTTATTTTCTTTTAGACTGCAAGTTATGTTTTTTTGTTGTTGTTGTTGTTGTAAGTATAATGAAAACAAAAAGGGTTTGCAAGGAGAAAAAAAAAATAATTTGTCCATATTGTTAAATCACTCAGGCGAGTTTCAGCGGCGAGCACATAAGGCTTCCTCACATGGCCGCTGTACATTACGCCTCTGCCCGCCACTTTTGCCCAACATCGTGAACGACTCCTTGGAGCATGTTCACGGAAGTGTGCATTATATAAATTTCAAAAATTGCTGTAATTGTTTTAAAACAAAAGAACAGGCACAATGATGATGATGATGATGATGATGACTGACGACTACGACTGGCGTTGGCGATGACGAAGTTAAAAGTCACAAATAAACAAACATTGGGCACATATTTGGAAAATTGTAGTTATTTATTCGGCCATGCAATACTTTTCAAATTAAATTTCATTAAGTTGAATGTTTATTGCATCGATTACTGAAGTTTTGTTGAGAGTAATGTTCCAACGCGAATAGTAATGTACGGTTAAAACTTCGGAGGATTAATAAAGTTGCCGTTGGCGTTGGCTAAAAGGAGTCGTTTATAAGGTATTCATTTGTTAAACAGACTTAAGGGAAATTGTGAATTTTACTTAAACTATGCAGTTCAGTCATTTGCAGAGAAATTTCGGTATAACTTTTGAACGCTATAAAGGGGCAATCCTTGTACAACTCCTTTTTTTTCGCTTCAAAATAGCATTTTGAGCAAATCAACTTAAATAAGCTTATATATGTATGATGCCAATGAGTTAAAATGTTGGTATTAAATTAATTAAAATAACTTATTTAACAAAAACACGGAAGTTTTTTTTTATATTTTAATTGTGTGGTCGTTTTAGACCATTTAGAACATTTGCAAATTTCAATTAAAAACAAAGTAAAACAAAACAAAACAAAACAAATAAAACAAACGGAATTAAATTTAAATACTAATATTGACATTCAAATTCAGCCAGTGCTGCCAATTGTCGAACAATTAAAACCTTTTAGCTTACAAGCCAGAACAAAGTATGTGCGGCGTTAACACTATTTCAATTACAATTAAAACCAATATGGCGGCATATAAACGCGTGTTAAAAATGGCTTAAAAATGCTCTATTTTAGCGTCATTTTTAACTGAGTTCACAGCTACACTGCCTGCTACACATTTAAAATGCTTTTATTTTGCTTTTAACTGCATGACTGCATGCATGCAGTATCAAGCCTACATTGCAACGACCTACACCATCTAATCACATTCAAACACTTCTTGTATAGCAACAACCGCTGCTGCTAACATAACAATTAGCAGCGGCTACCAGCAAATAAAATTTCAACAATTCATTGAATTTGAACTCGTAAAAATAACTGCCGTTTGTTGTTTTGCTAGCAAGGCCACCAGCTAGCATAGTTTGCTGTTGCTGTTGTTGTCACTGAATGTTTTTCAATTGCATAATTTTGGGCGCTCACACAAAGCTCACGCATCTGAGTTTGGGTCAGTAATTGAACGAGCGTGCGTTGGCTTGCCTTTTGCTTTATTTATTGACGTTTGGCAGCCATACAAAAAAGAAGGTTTATTCGGATTTGGTTACCCTGAAAACAGCTGTCGTCAGTGCAACCAATTTAAGTGAGATTTTGTTGGGCGGTTGTTGTTGTTTTTGTGGCTACTACGAATGATATGTTTATTTAAATGGATTAAATAGCATTTATTTTTGGATTGGACTTGATTTCTTTGAACATTTGCATTTTATTTAACTGCGGTTGAATGAATTTATTTGCTTATATATGAAGTGCACATTTCTCTGTGGGTATGTGTATGTGTGTGTTCGAAAGGAGCAGTGACATACATAGGACCCAATAGGCAATTAAACCAGCGCTCTTCATACGAAGGCCTGCATTGACTGCTACTTTTGAAGACTAAACACATCCGTTCCTCGCTGCTCTTATGAGAATTTCTTGAAGGCCTTCCTTTTCTGCACAAAAGGCAGCACAACAAATTTGTTTTCCCTACAAAGACTAACTTTTTATATACTTCAGAGCAACTATTTCGTTAAAAGTTAGAATATATATCAGTTTAAAAATATGACGCAATAATGGCCCTTCTTACTGCTATATCAAAGATTATAGATTGAAATTAATCTAACTTAAAAAACATAGAAGAGAAGATAAAATCATAGAATATATAAATAAATAGAAAAAGGTGTAAAAGAAAAAAATATTTTTTCAACACTTTTTGATTACCCCTACTTTAAGCCATTCTAAAGAAGTGCTTCTATCAGGCCTCTATTGAGCTATCGGAGCGGAAGGCCTGCGAAATTTTCCCACTTCATATAAAAAAGAAAGTGTAATTGTATATGAGTGCGGCAGTACTACAAACTCCACAGGAAGGCCTGCTAGCAGCGGTGTCATTGTCTACTGGGGAGTTGCTTGATTGTTTAGTGGTCTAGGTTAGATATGCTGTAACAACCCGTTCTCTATAGTCGTGTATTTCTCTCCGGCTCATAGAGCCTTCATTCCATACAAAATTGAAGTAAAAATAGAAGAAGTGCTCCTGTGATAATGAAATTTTGTATCTATGTGTGATAAGTTTAAGCTATTAACAAAAATTTCGAATTTAATTCGGTCAGTATTTAGGGATACCTTTCTTGGACCTCTATTAATTTGTACATAAATTGTTAGGGAAGTAACATATGGGCATTCCCGCAGAAAATTCTACCGTGACCAAAAAATTAAAAGTTAACCAACATTTTTTTTTTTTACTTGTATTATTAAAGAGAAATATTCAAAATTAATTTAATTAAAGACTTCAAATTTTTGCGATCGCAAGATATCAAACTACTTAGTTAAAGTTAAAGTTTTGGTCAGTTTTGTTTATTTCTATGAGCATTTTCTCTTTACAATTTCCATTTCTAAGAGTAAGTATGGAATTGCACTCTAATGCAAAACTCTTGCTACAACAACAACTAACCGCAAAATAAATGCAAAAGAGCAAACAAATATCAATTAACGGTAGAATTTCGATTTGCTTTTAATGATATTCTGAGGTAACGTCACGCCAGACAAAAAAGCATTTTTTCTACACTGACGTTCAAAAGTGCGTGAAATTTTGCATTTTAATACATTGCAATTTTAACTTTTGTAAATTAAATTTTAAAAGGTAAATTTTATAAAAAAATCGTTAAAAAGAAAAACCGTTAATTTTATATTAAATTTGAAAAGTGACTAACGTCACGCCATATTGCTCGAAGTTTGCCTGATTTTGTTACTGAATTTGGTTGCAGGTATTTTAGTGGAAAATTTTTCCAAATTATCATGGTCGATGGGGAATGAGTTAAAAAAATATAATATATAATTGCTAAACTTTATGTTTTATTAACGTCAAATATTTTTAAACAAAAACATACAAATTAAAAATTAAGTTAAACAAATTTTAACTTAAAATGTTCTGATGGAAATTTTAGTAACGTAACGCCAATAACGTCACACCAGATGACTTAGCTTTTTAAAAAAAAATAACCGAAAAAAGATTTTTTAATATGATAACTAGCAAAATAAACTTACATTATTTTAAATTTTTCCATATAAAGTTTTGTATAAAAATTCTTGCCCAATTCACAGAGTTTTGCATCTAATTTTTTTAATCTAAGTCGAAAACCACTTCTGTTTTTTGTAACGTCACGTCAGTGCATATTTTTGCTTATATCTTTTAATTCTTAGAGTCGATTGTTATAATTTTTTTACATAATTTAGTGCTTCTTTATTACTACGCAAATATAAAAAAAAAAAATTTTAAAACTGAGACTTCTCTCTATTTTTTAAAATTTGTCTTACAAAACGTACATAACGCCAATTTGAATGTGTACTAAGAAAGTGATTCATTTTTTAAAATTCCTTTTTCAACATTGATATATTTTTCATATTGTTTTTTATTTAAAATTTACAGCCTTCTAAAAAAAAATTTTTTTAAACTTTCATATATCTCTTATTTTTTAAAATAAAAATTTTTTAAAAAACAATGCGTCAAGTACAAAACAAAAAAATAATCTTCTTTGCTGTGTTTTTGCAAAAAAAAAATGCCAAATTTGTTTTATTATTAACTTAATTTAAAAAAAATATTTGATTTTGTTTAAATAAAAAGGTGAAGCGTAATTCCATGGTAACTCGCGTTACATTCAGAAAGTTTTATGGACTTAAAATAAGCTATTTTTTATTATTTAGACAAAAAAAAATATAAAAGTATTTGTTTTAAAATTGTCGTTAATTGTTATTAATTTCACGAATTTTGTCTTTAAAAAATAGTTTGCAACAAATTTCATCAAAGTAAGAGCAAATGTGTTTAAAATTTTTTATCAACAACATATCTTTTTGAACACATTGTGTTAAATTTGAAGCTCTTAGTTTTTTTTAGTATATGTTAGAAATTGCTTAAATAAATTCAATATTGACATCTCGGTAAATAGAGTGAAAGAGTAGACATTAGAGAGAGAGTAAATTTCTTTAAATTTTTTCTGCGAAATTCGTGGATAGATTTTTTATATTTGGCATAAATAAAAGCAGCAAGATTTCAATAAGTTTATCACTTTAAAGAACAGCAATATTAAATGAAAGTATTTCAAATAATCGAAAAATAATGCGGTAGCTCGCGTTACAAAAAAATAGTAGCTCGCATTACTTTCAATTTTCATAGTTAGTAAAGAGCTCTTATGCACCTTTTCTAGCTGTAATGCTCAAAAATTAAAATTAAATAAAGAACTACAGTGCTAAATCAAAATTTTATTGTAAAAAGGATCTTCTTCAGGCTATAATTCACAAAAACTCAAATAATTATCTAACTTATATTTAATAAAGGGTGTTTTTTTAAAATAGGTATAGAACTTTAAGTTGGCAACACTGTTTTAAATGGCGGCCATTTAAGCTGTCCGGCCATTTAAAGTGATTTGTATTTACTTTGGTTTGGCATTTCAACTTGAATAGACTGACGCCTGAACAACGCTTCCAAATTGTGCAAATTTGTATCTATCGCGCACTACGTTCATTTTACGGTAAACATAATCGGCCAACAGAGCAATTAGTTCGACTAACTATGGACCGTTTTCGCACCACGCTTACTCTTAATGATAATACGCATCCATAGAGACGTCATACAGTGCGTACAGATAAAGCCATTGCTGCTGTAGAGCGTTACCTAGAGGAAAACCCGAATCTTATGCACGATTTTGCGGAAATATCTTGATTTTGTGTGCATACAAAATCCAACTCGTACAAGAATTGAAGCCACACGATCTCCGATCAAGGCGTAGATTCGCAATAAGATTGCCATTGATCCCGATTTTCATAAGAGAATTTTGTTAAACGATGAAGCTCACTTTTGGTTGAATGGCTACGTCAATAAACAAAACTGCCGTATTTGGAGTAAAGATAATCCTGGAGTGAATAAGTGTAATTTCACGTTCCAGAACCGTGAATTGGTCTCCAAGATCGTGCGATTTAATGTAGCTAGACTGTTTTCTATGAGGATATGAGAAGTCGCTAGTCTACGCCGATAAGCCCAAAACGATCGACCACTTGGAGGACAACATTTTGATGTGATATATGGCCAAAAGATTATGTCCGAGCCAGCCGTGGCGGTCATATGCAACAAATCATATTTGAATTATAATGCAAAAAGATTATCTTCTGAATAAAGTCAATTTTAAAAATTCATACTTGTTATATTTCATTTCAAAGTTCTATATCTCTAAAAAAACACCCTTTATAACTCGCTACAATTAGTTGACGTTTTAATACAGATAATGGTATATTAATGTTATCAAAAATACAACTATCACTTCCAGATCCATTTTTTTCTTCCCAATAGCAAAATTCTTCTTAAGCACAAACACTAGAATAGTCGCTAAAAAATCTTTTTACTGTCAAATTTTAAATTTGGCAATGTTACTTCTAGTAAACATTAATTTGTAAATAATTTCATGTTGAAAATCAATGACAAAGTATATAACGTGTCCACATTCACATGGAAATGCCCTGAAGTATAAAGGATTGCAATATTAATTTCATTTAATTTTTATTGAGACTTCAAAAATTCAAAAATTGCTGCAACTATGACGTACCTAGAGCAAAAACAAAAAAATAAAAATTGCAAAATTTCTACTTGAAGATCCACTCCATTATGTTACTAAAAATACTTATGTTATAACTAAAAGACCATTTTGCCTATTTTTCGGGACACCCAAAAAATGTTTGGATAGTGCTAAAACACTTTCGATCCAAGCTATCATTCTAGGGGGTGTCTTTTTATATTAATTTTTTCCTCATATAATGCGACTTACTCTAGTTTGTTGGTACAACATCCCAGTTGGAATATAAATCTTCAAAGGCGAAGTCTTCAAAGCCGTCTCGAAGACCAAGTACGCATACTCAGAGCGAACGCTGACGTTCTGAAAGACACGTTATTATATTGTCAGCAACAAATAAATTTTAAGCAAACAAACGACATTTCACACTCACAAAAAAACATAAACATGCACGGAGAGCGTAAGATTTTGTCTATACTGTGCATCCGTTCTGCAATACATGCACTCAGAAAAAAGCTTATCGGAATATGATAAAAAAGGCATAATATTTAGAGAAAAATGGTAAAGACTTTGCTCCAGAGAATGCTATTCTCTAATTTCGATACTAAAAATTCTCTAAAAATGGTAAAAAGCTGCCATGATAAAGAAAAATATATCGTTTTTTGAGAAAAAACTTTTTTATTTTGACAAAAGATTTGTTTTTATTGAAGAAAATATTTTCTCTTAGTGAATTTTTTATCAAAATATAAGAAAAGTTTTTCATTTTCAATAAATTTTTCTCTATAAATGAGAAATTTTTGTGCGAGAAAAATACTTATCATTATTAGAGACATTGAAATATTTTCATTTCCTAGAAGTAAAGAAATAGTTCTTCGAAAATGTGAAAATTTATTTTAATTTAAGAAAATTTTATTTGAAAAAGAGAAAATTTCTATATCGAAAATAGAGAAATTTTTTACCGGAGCAAGGTATGTGTTTTTTTCTCAGTGTGGACGCATTCCGTCCTTGAAGATATAACAACGACATGTCTTGCAAACCAAAGTGGAGTTTTGTTTGAAAATGTCTTCAAAGACACCCATGAAAATAGATCGATCCGTCTTGCAAGAAACGTACATGTCCCGAAGACGTCTTCGGAGACGGATCGATTTATTTCCTGCTGGAATTGTAAATATGTTAGAACTGTCTTAGTAGTACCGGCTAGTGTAGACGCCTGGTTAGTTTCCCAAATAAATTGAAAACAAAAGAGAGCCACTCCATCTTCTTTTTAAACGGATCCCACAAAGCTTCTCAAGTCATTAATTAACACTAACCAACTCTGGGTTATAAAATAGCTCCTAAAAAGCAACAATTTAAACTTTGACGCAAGAGGCCAATTTTAATTTATATTTACTATAAAATAATATAAGTCAACCCAACTTCGTAAATTTATAAATTTTTATATATGTATGTTAGATCAAAAATATCATGCATTTTTTCATAAATTCAAATTCGAAAATGATAAAGTTTATTTGGTGTGATTCAAAAATTTTTAAGTGTTCCCATTTTAGTTTCAAAGGTGAGGCTAAGTCCGTGCGCTGCATTTCAAAAGCGACTAGTCCCTGTTTTGAGTTTCAAAACTGACGAAATTCAATAATTAGATAAGTATAATTTCTTTAAAAGGAATATGGCTTAACATTTCTTTGAAAATATTAAATGTTTTATATAAACTTAAGCACCCGTCTCTCTGCATCAATTTTTCGTGTTTTTCCCTAGACCGTTATCGGATTCGATCAAGAGCTTTTTCAAAATGCATTTAGGGATTGTTAGTAAAAAGAAAGAATATGCCTAATCTAAGAAATTTTTGAATTGTTTACCAAAATATGTCAAATAACAACAAATAAATAAAAATACAAAATACAGAAAAATATGAGTACGGTGTATTTAAGATATTTTTAAAATAAACAAAAATGAAAACGACAAGGAAAAACAGCTAAACTCATTTTCAAAATTTCAGAAGAGCATTTTTCAGATGAAAATTGCTCCCTAATATCAGGGTATCCTGACTTTTGTTGGTTAGATTTGATGGCCTCAAACATTTAATTTTCAAGGTGCAACCATAAAAATTTGCGTACTAGTGTAATTCGTTGCGAAAAAACGCAATGAAAATCATAATCTTATTTTGTTCTAACTCGACTTTAGCGGTTATT
Organism: Tetanocera ferruginea; assembly: GCA_958299015.1. Taxonomy (NCBI): domain Eukaryota; kingdom Metazoa; phylum Arthropoda; class Insecta; order Diptera; family Sciomyzidae; genus Tetanocera; species Tetanocera ferruginea. Next base: position 30,387,000 of record OY282643.1, on the reverse strand, counting down.
CCTTGTCGACACAGAAAAAATAAAAGGATGACAGCAAACATAATAAAAAAGATATTTTCATTGTCCAAATTATATATATCTGATCCAATTCGAGCAGGAAAATATAATTTTTAATTTATTTGCTGCACTTTTATCCTAACACGTACAAAAACCTACTAAGAATTACGTCGTTCAGTTGATAATCTTTTTGATGTACAACAACAAAATTAAGTTTTTTAATAGCAAGCCCAAGATAGCACTTATTAAGCGCAAATTTAAGTGTTTTTTAAAAAAAAAAACTCGCGTTTAGCAACGTACACGTGGCAGAAGAGAAACTTCTTTAACAGTAAGAAATAAGAGAGATTTTAGTGTGAAATAGAGAGAGAAAGTATCTGAAAAGAAATTCAATCAATACGAAATGGAATAATAATTTGTTGATTCAATATTTGCATCCAGGGACCGTACCGAATATGGTTTTTGTCGAAAGTGTCACATATTAACTTTTATCTCTTAATTTTTATTTTTTTCCGACAAAAATAACAGTTTTTTGTGCCTTCCAGTTTTTTTGGGCAAAAATAACAGTTATTTTCTGCCGTTTATTTTTCTGTCAAAAATATCAGGTAATTTATATTTGTTCAAGTCATTTTACCGATAAAAACATTTTGATATTTATTTATCGGTATTATTTTCATCTCATCGGTGAGACATTTTACACATGGTGTCAACAGTTCAATCTATCAAGCGGCTTTTAAGAAAACACAAATTGCTTGATATTTTTGACGGAAAAAATTAAAGTCACAAAATAACTGCTATTTTTGACCGATAAAATAAAAGTCAAAAGTAACCTTTATTTTTCCTCGAAATATACTAGGAAAGAAAATAACTTTTAGAGAATCAGTTTCAAATTTAAAAGCGACTTAATATTCGTGAGCCTGAGGACATTTGTAACATAATGGTTTATTTGAAAAAGTCTTTTGACAATTGTTTTCATTTGAAAATTGTAAAATAACAGTTATTTTCGGTACTTGTTTTAGTTCAGTTGGTGTTTTAGTTGCTTTCGAATGTCTTCTCAACATTGTTACTTTGCATTTGCATAGTACTCTTTGAAGGAGCCTCCGAAAGCAGAGGCAAATCTTGTTCATTATTACCTCCTGCTTCATCATAATAATAATAATCATAATAATTGCTATGTTGATAGAGGGCCTCATAAAGCAGCGAACGTTGATTATTGAGTGCATCAACTTGGTTGGCTTTAAAATTTTGTTGAGATGCATCAGTGTGTTTTTTGGGGATTGGTTCTTTGTAGATTCACCAAAATACACTGATGTTTCGTAAAAATGCATTTTGAAACTCAGCCGTTGTTGCAATCACCTTACTTTCATCATTAGTTGCAGACCCAGCTGCGACTGTATTCTTAAGAGCTCTAATTCGCTCTCTATATTCACGAACGGGTTCTGCTCCTGTTTTAGCTATTTTTTCTATTTTTTTTTCCTGTATACTTGTAGCACAGAGAGTATATTATAACTTATAATATAATATACTCTCTGTGCTTATAGGATGAAAATTAATGTTACGGTTATGTTAATCATGTAATGTTAATGTTAATGCAATGTTAATATTTATTATGTTATTTTCAGTATGTTACGCGTTTAGTTTTAATTACATTTTCTTTGATTATTTTCATTTGCCTACATGGCATAATGGTATAGATTCCGACTCTTAAACAACGATGTTCGGGGTTCAATTCTCGGCAGCGCACAGTGTGAAATTTTCGCATTCTAGTGGAACTTAATTCCAAATCTTACTGATCTGCACCCACTGTTACCTAATTTGACAGGAAATATAATTTTTTTGTTATAGCAATGCAAATTCTCAGGTTTTTATTTCCTTATAAAATGATGATATAAGAGAATAAAGAATATACCAAAAATTTCCTTTCTTCCCAAAAATTTTAGCGTTTTAAATATTTTTTAATGATTTAAGTATTTTTACTTGCATTGTTTAATATTAAAATTATTAATGTATATTAAATAAACTTTAATCGTTATCTGATAAGATTTTTCTCAAATACAGAAATAAAAAAAAATATATCCGGAGGGGCAAAAAGAAGCACGAGATTATCTTTGGTTCTGGTTTTAAAATACTCAAAAAAACAGGAAATGAAAAAAAGAGCTTGTCTACACGTGTCTACAATTTTAAAACTCTGTCCAAAGTGCAAACATGCTTATATATTTTTTTTTTTAACCTGAGAAGGAAACAAGCGAAAAAGTATAAAAAAATGAAAAAAAAATATAATCTACTTATTAACGCGTAAAGTGTAAATATTTTAGATTCTAAATACTTATAACCTTTTTTCACAATTGCAATGGATTAGAAACAAGATTATTCCATAATTGTTACAAGAAATAAAAAAAAATCCGTATCTGATTTTTTTGATAGTAAACCTTGACTTTGATCACTTGTGGCAAAATATATATTGCAAATACATAGCAATATTATGCAAAAACAAACGGTTTGGATTATTAAGAGCTGAAAAAAACAATTTTTTCCAGGAAAGACCAATATAATTTTTATAATTAAGTTCCGCTAGAATCCGTATATTTCACACTGTGCAGCGGCAGTAAGTTTTTTTTAAATTTTCATATGAATTGAAAACGTTAGCCTAGCGTCACGAAAAAGGACCTTGAAATTTCACTCGCCGCCAAAGAAGTTTCACTTAAAAAATGCAAGCCTAATTTCTGGCATAAACTGCGAACGTGAATACCATGTTTTGATATGGTTTTGATCTCTTTTGAGCTGATTTCAGTTACGAACGCTTTGAGCTTGATTTTTACCCATTTTTTTCTCCGTGTTGCGAACGCCGAGTCAGACAGGCAGGCAAGCTAAAATCTGTGTGATCAAACGAGATACAAATAGCTATCTATCTCGCTTGTTTACTCAGGTTTCGGCGTTCACTATGCATGTAGCTTAAGATTCATCTCAACGTTCGAGGTCGTACCAACGAACAAACGCTTTTTTATGCATACGACATAGAGTTATTTATTTCTCAAAAAATCGATAAATAACCAATTTCTCACTTTTATGCATGTGATCCAATAATCTCAGCTTATTATTATTTAAATATTCGTGATTAATTGTAACTGAGGAATTTTCTTCCTATAAGTTTCTAGGTCATTTGAGTCGTTAACGCTAACAACAGATACTGTTAATTGCATACAAAAGCATCATGCATGCATGCTGCCTGATGCATGTTGCTAAGGAAGCTTATTTATCTAAGCAAATTTTATGTCCTATCCGACATTAAAACATCCATCAGCAAAGCTCGGAAAGATTAGCTGCATACTTTGAGAAAATATTTTAGCTAGAAGCTAAAATATAATATTTTAATTTTTATTGCACTTTAAACTGTAATAAAATTTTAAACAAAAACGGTAAATATTTACTTTAAGTAATTTTTAAGTATGAAGCCTTTATGATGCATAATAAATCAGCAACATATTTTTCTAATTTTACTTACTGAGTTAGTAGCCTTTACTTCAATGCGAATCGTTTGTAGCACAACTGCAACAATGTTGCTTATCAACATTGAAATGCGCCCTTTTTGCGCCGTTTTGTTGTCATGCCAAAAAAAAAAAATATACTAAACGGTACTGCTTTGATTTATTGAATTGGTACAAAGCGCAGACAGTGCATTTGAAATACGAGCTGATTTAGGACTGCGGACAGAGACTGACTGCCTGCCTGCCTGCATCCCAAAAGTGAATTATTTATAAAATTTTTTAAGATAATGACGCGCGGCACGCATTATACGACCATGCAACATTGGCCAAACAGCAGTCTTGATAAATTGTACACTTAAGTATGTAAGTCATAAAGAATGAAGGGGGGCTAAAACAAAATCGGCACTCTGCAAATGCCGTTATTTTATTTTAGCTGACTTAAGTAAGCCAGCCGGGAGGAAGAGGTAGTAGAAGAGAACACTTAAAAATGACTCACCTTCAATGCCTGCATCATTGATGCTTGATGTTGAGGAGAAACCAGGTAATTTGCGCCAACCTTTACGATTCCAAAAACTGCGTGCCATCGATTCCGTTGGCACCACTGGACCCGGATCCTCAGCAGCGCGTATCTTGGCACAATTTAATATGCGACGTCCACAGGAGGCGCGCGTTAAGAAACCCGTTGAGAAGACAGCAGCAGCAGCAGCATCATCTAAGCGCTGCTGGTTGGCTGTTGCGCATGCCGAACGTTGTGAAGAACGACAGCTGTGCGCGCCGTAGACAAAAGCACAGGCGCAGGTGGAGTTGCTGTTGCTGTTGCTGCTGCTGTTGGTGGAGGAGTTGTGCACTTTGTGTCCGTGCGTTGCCGGCGCCGTTTGAGCTGCATGCCTTGCGGTCATCAGACTGGATAGCGCCGCATTTGTTTTATGCAAACGCAGACTGCCAATATAGCTGGCGCCGCTGCTGCCACTGAAACCGCTATCCAGATCGCCACAGAAGGCCGGATTAGTGTTGGTGCTGTTGTTGTTGTTGATGTTGTTATTGTTGGTGGTATTTGGCGACAGTAGCTCATGCGTGGGTTCAGCAGTGCCCAGCAATTCGGACAGATTCAATTCAACATCGCATATGTTGTCCGCTGAGCTGGAGGACAGACGCATGGGCACAAGTGGCGACGATATATTCAAGTGCTGACCTGAACTCGCTGTGACACTTACTTGTGGCTCACGTGATGTGGGACTGCTATTGGGTGGTGACTCTGGCATCAGCATTGCTTCTACAGACAGATTAAGTTCGCCCAGTATTTTTCGATGGCGATTCTGCACACGTCGGAACTCTTCTTCGAGCAGTGATTGATTAAGGGAGCCAGCCGAATGTGAAGTGGTAGTTGGACGCAGCTGATTGCGACTCTCACTGGAGATTTCCTCGTAAAAGTTCTCCGCCAGGCTAGTCGCCGTTGTCGTTGTTGTTGCCGAAATTGTGTGACTGGAGCTTACAGTGGCATTAGCAGAACCATCCGCCCGATTAGCTCTGCTGCCAGCTCCACCACCACCACCACCACCATAACGCGTCTGATAGGATTGTCGCGTGGCTGGCGATACCAGCAATTTGTTCTTTTTGCCCTTCGAGAGCAGTGCTCGTATGGAATTGGGTGGTGGTGGTGCGCGATGCACGGTCTCGGCTGGTCCAGGTACTTGTTCCGGCGGCGGCACATTCGAGTGGCGCATGGCTGCACCCGGCTCATAGTACGCATAGGAGTAGTCATGCTGGTGATGCGGATGCTGCTGCTGTAGGAGCTGCAAACTGGCTGCCTGCTGCACTGACGCCCATTTGGCAGCCACATGTTCTTCCGTGTGAGCCAAAGTTGCCGCACGTAGCGCCTTTAACTTGATGGGTTCCTGTTCGTCGCATACTTCGATGGCATCTGGATCGGCATCTGGGTAGCGGGGTGGCATAAGTCGGCGACCATTCGGACTAATGCCAATAGTGGTGCCGCTGGTGGCCGATGATGATGAGGGTGAACTTGATGAGGCGTGACTTGGTGAGGTTGTGTCGAGACGCAAATCTTTTGTTGTTGTTGTTGTTGCTGTTGCAGCACTATCAAGGTGCATGCTCGACATTTGATGAATGAGACCAACTGTTGTTGCGGCTGGCTGCTGTTGTTGTTGTGCATTGGACTGTATGCCGGAAGATTTAACATTGGTTGGCAACGTTTTTCCGCTATTGCTGGGTGTTTTTGGTGGTGGTGGATAGTCTGGAGGTGGTGGAAACTGCAGACAGTTGGCGGGTGCTCCGATGTTGGCGTTTGTGGCAGCGACATTCTTAGGTGTTGTCGACATTGCTGTGGAGTGCGTATGTATGTGCTGGTGCTGTCTGTGTAGATGTTGGTGGTGGTGCTGTTGTTGTTGTTGTTGAAGCTGTTGCTGTTGCTGCTGCTGTTGTAGCTGTTGTTGTTGCTGCTGTAGGTATGCCTTCGAGTGCCCTTCTCGCAATTGTTCGGCCAATTGTTGTTGCTGCTGTTGTTGTTGTGTGAACTGATGCTGATGCTGTGTCCGATAATTGCCCGGCTTCTGCTGTGTATAATATTGTTGTTGCAATTTTTGTAGCTGTTGCAGTTGTTGCAGTTCTTTTTGTTGTACTGCTGGCTGCTGCTGCTGTTGTTGTTGTTGTTGCTGTTGTTGCTGTTGCTGCTGCTTCGTTGTTGGCTTGTGTTTGTTGCGTCTGCTGCCACCTAAGCATTCCTCCATGGCACATGTTGATATCACACAGAATACGTTAGAATTTCAATAATTTTTTTGGCAGTGTTCGATGTTGGGGCAAAGTCAAAACTTTGCTTTAACAAAGACGGCGGATAGCTGCAATGAAAGAGAAGATATAAGTCAGCTTAATGCGTTGGCAAGTAAATAAATGGTGTGCTTTTATAATTGAATTTTTTTAATGGTTTGTTATAAGTTGTGACATTTTTTTATTCAAGTTGATCTTCTATAAAAATAATACATAAGTCAGGAAACCTTTGTCGGTTTTCATTAATTCCGATAAATCTAAGTCGAAATTGTTTTCTAGAAATTATAAAATTTAAGTCAACCGTCACTGTTCACATCAAAATTAATATGTAGTTCAATTAAATTGTCGTGAAAAATGTTGAAAGAGGAATGTTCGTGTATATTTCACAGCGGAACAGAGTACCATTTTGACGAACATGTTGTGAAAATTTCCACGCTTATTTCACAGCCATTGTTTTTTGTACGGAGATTCGAGTAAAATTTCACATGAAACTGAACATAGTACGAGGCTTTGAAGAGGGGCTCCTACAAAAATTTTTTTGATATTTTTTAAAATTGTTTTTATAAAATCGAATGATTTCTTCCAAAAAGCTGAAATGAGAGACCGACCCCAATTAATTATTATTTACCAAATATTTTTCCGAGCATACCTACCCCACATCTCTGACGTAAATGACATATAAGAAATTTTTAAGTTATAATTGTTAGAAAATTTGAATCAAATATATTTATTTTTGTCATGGGATAGATATTTCTGGCGATTTTCCGCGACGACTTGCAGTAAAACTATTTTTCTCCTCATTTCGGCATAATAATTTGTAATTGTCGTCATCGTCATCGTCATCGTCATCGTCATCGTCATCGTCATCGTCATCGTCATCGTCATCGTCATCGTCATCGTCATCGTCATCGTCATCGTCATCGTCATCGTCATCGTCATCGTCATCGTCATCGTCATCGTCATCGTCATCGTCATCGTCATTGTCATTGTCATTGTCATCGTCATCGTCATCGTCATCGTCATCGTCATCGTCATCGTCATCGTCATCGTCATCGTCATCGTCATCGTCATCGTCATCGTCATCGTCATCGTCATCGTCATCGTCATCGTCATCGTCATCGTCATCGTCATCGTCATCGTCATCGTCATCGTCATCGTCATCGTCATCGTCATCGTCATCGTCATCGTCATCGTCATCGTCATCGTCATCGTCATCGTCATCGTCATCGTCATCGTCATCGTCATCGTCATCGTCATCGTCATCGTCATCGTCATCGTCATCGTCATCGTCATCGTCATCGTCATCGTCATCGTCATCGTCATCGTCATCGTCATCGTCATTGTCATTGTCATTGTCGTTGTCATTGTCATTGTCATTGTCATTGTCATTGTCATTGTCATTGTCATTGCCATTGTCATTGTCATTGTCATTGTCATTGTCATTGTCATTGTCATTGTCATTGTCATTGTCATTGTCATTGTCATTGTCATTGTCATTGTCATTGTCATTGTCATTGTGATTGTCATTGTCATTGTTATTTTTACTGACATTTTTATTGTCATTGTTATTGTCATTGTCCAACAATTTTTTTTTGTGGTAGAAAATAACTATACCGAAAAATGAATTTGAATTTGAGGTAAGATTAAATAATATATTATAGTAATTGATTATTTTACTATAAGTAGATTTAAAACATGAAACAAAATAAAGAAATGTAGAAACGTGAAACTATGGCCTTATCTCGATTGGAATCATCGACCTTTAGATGACAGACAAGCACACCTCCACTTGCCCTACACCCATTTTAAAAACTTAAAAAAGTTGAAAATACTGTACTTTTCATTGAAAATTTATTAAATCTCGTTATATTGTTGGCAAGTTCTTCAGTTCAACCCTCAGACCACTTACTCGGTAAGCTCTTCACAAACTGAAGTCATTAGTTTTGAAATGTAGGAAATTCATAATCCGGCTATTAAGAAATTCGCGCTAATCATATCATGATGGTTGGTTTTGTAGTGCACCCGCAACAATTGATTCCATATAATTGCAGCATTTCTCAAGAATGTTCGAGTGGAGCCTCTACTGAAAATTGTTGTTATTTTAGTTCTTTAAATGTTGGTCTTGTTTTTTTTTTTTTTTTTTGTTATCGGTACTAAGTACTTAGCAAGTGTTTGTTTTTGCAAGAGGCAGCAATGCGTGCGCCTCTTGAACCCGACTTGCAGCAGACTGTAACCTATGGACCACAAGCAGCAGCAACAGCAGTAGCAGAAAAGCAACAAAAAAATTAACAAGCTGCACATATTTTGCTCTAGTGAAGTGAGGTTGTTTTTTTTTTAGTTTGTCGTATTGCTGTTGGCACAATGATGTTGCAACAACATCGAAAAAAAAGCATGACAAATGCAACAACTGCAGGCTAGTACAAAAGCACGCACACAAATACACGCAGGGATGCAGTTTGTGTTACGCCATTTATTTGACGCATGTAACGCAAAGTCATGTCAAGTGATTTCCTTCGAATGCAATTGTGGAGAAGTATGCTGCAGAGGGAGGGTGGTGGAGGGGAAGATGGAGTTTGACAGCGGGCCAAAGTCACTTAATTAGCAGCAATTAATCTTGACTGCAATTCCTACAGCTAACAAGCAGTAGGCGACTTGTTGGTATGCGGCAACTCTAGGGGTCTGCATATCGCTAGCAAATACAGCAGCAACAACAACAACAGATGCTGCTAGTGAATGAGGAGTGTGGAGTGACGACAAATTGTTTTCATTCATTTTACTGCTGGCGGTTTTAATTGAATGCGTTAGTTTTTGCTTCTGCTTCTTAACCAAGTAACAAATGAAGAAACGAACTTATGAAAAGAGTTGCCAGCTTAGAGAAATTTGTTCATGGTATGGGTGTTCACGGATGCTCAATAGATTGTTGCTACTGTATGACAGCATTGTTAGTTTTGTTGAAGATGATTCTTTTTTGTAATTAAATTAGCTGCTGATTCTGCGAAAGTATTTTATTAAATGCATATTAAGAGCAGATTGTTGAGGCAGTAGCAACAACACCAGCAGCAGCAGCTGTCGGCAACTTAAGCCAAATAGTTTAAATATTTTCTAGAAGAGCAGAGCACACTTCGGTGCACACGTGTTGACGTGGATTGCGGATGTAGTTTTGTCTTTGGATTGTTTGAGGTTGAAATGATTTCCACTGCCCTGAAAATATTTTGTAGTTTGTGGCAAGGACTACTACAACTACTAGACTACTAGAAAACGAATCAAATACATAACTAAACAAGAAGAATGAAAATAAACAAACATATAGCTTAGATAAAAATTTTTATATTGTTAATTAACAGATCAAGAATTAACGAGTCATAAGTAAAAGATTATCCTTAAAAGTTTTTCTCGAAATATTTCTAAACAGAGACAAAGGCTTATTTTGATTAAATTTTTATCTATGGAATGACTCATGGAAATGGAATTATCAACGGAGATAACGAGATGGATTAAAGAAGTCGAGCTTAGAAAGAAGTTCAGCGCACTGGATATTGTGATTATTAAGAGGATAGAGAATAATTTGTAACAAGTAAAGAAAGTCTATAGTCGGTCTAGGCCGACTATGAAATATCCTAAATCTACTTTTCCAAAAATAAATAATATTATTGAAAATGGGCGTGTGAAACCTATATTTTATATGCATTTAAATGTTGATGAAAAATTTACACATACCAATTTTATTCCTAAAGCTCACAGTTAAAGCCTTTATTGTGCTTGCGCTATGGGAGGTGGGCGTTTTCATTGACGGATTACTCCCAATTTTTGAACACACCTTAGTTTTAGTATAAAATACATACGTACCAAATTTGGTCTCTGTATGACATACATAACCTTATTTAATGAGTTTCAAGCTTTTTGGGTTGTATGGGAGGTAGGCGTGTCCGTGGGCGGATGACGTCTATTTTCAAAACCATCTTTGTTTTCTCGTAAAAAACATACGTGCCAAATTTTATGTCTAAAGGTTAAACAGAGGTTTACTTATTAAATTTTTGGGTTGTATGGGAGGTGGGCGTGTCCGTGCGAGGATAATACCCATTTTTCGAAGACATCTTTGTGTAACAAAACACATACACACTAAATTTTATTGTTGTAGGTTAATTATGAGCTAATTTATCCAGTTTTGAATTTTAGCTTTGTATGGGAGGTAGGCGTTTCCGTGGGCGGATGAGCTCCATTTTTGAAAACTATCTTTTTTTTGTTATAAAAACATATGTGTCAAATTTTATCTCTGTTAGTTAAACAGAGGCTTATTTATTGTGTTTTCAATTTTTGGGTTGTATGGGAGGTGGACTTGTCCGTCAGTGGATGACGTTCATTTTTCAAAGACATCTTTGTGTTAATATAAAACACATACGTACCATATTTTATAGGTGTAGGTTTAAAATCAGCTGAGTAATGCAGTTTTCAATTTTTGCTTGTATGGGAGGTAGGCGTGTCCGTGGGCGGATTCCAAAAATGTTCAATTGTGCAGATCCTTGGGTTCATGTGACCATGTGTACCAAGTTTCATCTAATTACCTCAACTCCTTCTGCTTATCCTGTGTTTACGTACAACACACAGACGGACGGACATGAATAGCTCGACTCACGAGGTGACGCTGATCAAGAATATATATACTTTTCTATACCGGAATCGCTTCGTTCTATGCATTACAAACGTTTGCACAAAGTTAATATACCCTGACCTTTCAGGTTTAGGGTATAACTAGAGTTAGATTAACTAAGGCATAGCAAGAAGCACTGAGGATTGAGGCACTGAAGATTGGTTCCAATTCAATTTCAACCACATCTATTTAGTGAAATAATATTGAACCGATTCTTATCCATTGAAGTTTAATTGATTCCATATTATTGAGCAATATTCTAGTTGAGGTTTCACTGACGAGGATTAGAGTAGGGTAAGACGGGGTACATTTGACACTGGGGCACATTTGACTTCACTCTCTGTAGCGTGAACAGCATCTATTTAAATTAACGAAATGTCAAAAAATTTCACAATTATATTCCAACGCGTATTGAAGCTGCACGTGTTTTTCTATTATTTCGATCGCCCACATTTGAAATGTGGGCGTGGCACTCTATAATAACTTCTAAACGCCTGGACCGATTTCAATGAAATTTGGTATGAAGGTTAAACTGCACCCAAGATAAAACATAAAATATAAAAAATTCCAAAGACTTCCGAAAGAGGGCGCTTTAAGAAGTGCATTGTTAAGACTCAATAACTCCTAAATGACTTGATTGATTTTACTAAAATTTGGTACATGAAATAACTTGACTCTGCAACAGAATTGAGGCTATTTAAATTTCAGAAAACTTCCGTTAGAGGGCGCTTTGTTCAATCAACTATGTTCGACTCATTCACGTCAAAACGGATGAACCGATTTTGATGAAACTTGGCAAGCATTTTTATCTGTTACTGAAATAGATCCTATCCTTTTAAAAGTTCTTTCGACAAAAAACAAGGAATGAGCCGGAGGCAAATGAAGTCAAGAACCAAAGACGAACGAAAAAAAAAAGAAGTTTAACGAATACCAGCAGAAGCTATATAAAGATGAAAACAAAATTAACCGAACAGTATCGACCAGAACCGAAGTTGAACGAAAACAATCCAAAAATCGAATGGAATTTATTTGAGATAAAATTGCATATTAAATGCATGTTTAGAAAAACTTTAAACGCATTTTTCTCGAAATGACTTTTCAAACTGCACTCAGAAAATAGTTTCTCGGAATATGATAAAAAAAGGCATCATATTTAGAGAAAATTTGTATTGACCTTGCTGCAGAGAATGCTTTTCTCTAAATGCGATCCTAAAATTCTCAAAAAATGATAAAAACCTTCTATGAAAAAGAGAAATATAAAAAATAATTCAATTTTAGAGAAAAAGACTCTTTAGTTTTGAGAAAACATTTGTTTTTATTTAAGAAAAAACTTCCCATAGTGAATTTTTTATCAAAATATATGAAAAAATTTTCATTTTCAAAAAATTTGTCTGTATAAATGAGAATTTTTTGTGCGAGAAAAATATTTGTCATTATAAGAGACATTGAAATATTTCCATTTCCTAGAAGTGAAGAAATATTTCTTCGAAAATGTAAAAATTTATTCTAATTGAAGAAAATTTTATTTGAAAAGAGAAAATTGCTTTTATCGAAAATAGAGATATTTTTCACCGGAGGAAGATATGTGTTTTTTTTTTCTGAGTGCGGGTGTACATTTTCCTCAGAAACCAGACGTCAGATCGAGACGTTGAAGATGTCATTTTTTGTTTTAATCATGTCTGGCTGGTACAGTTTTACGGAAATTTGACTAAACACTTTCGACGGAAGGAGGGGGCAAAACCTCAAAAAACGATAGTTAAAAAAAAATTTTTAAATCGAATTGATAATTTTAAAAACGTAAAAATGAGAGCAGTTTTGAAAATCGTCCTCTTTCTGTGCTCGAGGCACAACCCCGAGTAACAACGGGTTACATCCGCTAGTGTTAAATACAATAAAGCGTTTTCTAATGCTCAGTATTTCTCTAGCGATGGTTCGCTACTATAAAAAAAAGACCAACCGATGCCAGATAAGCAAGGACGATATGAAAAAACCGTTGCAGACATTCAAAATCAACGCGAAACAGCTACGTCGGCAACTACTGAGCGTACTGCAAGACAAACTTTAACACCAGCAGATTTTAACATCATCATAAAAATATGCTGCAGTCGACTGCAACGCGAGCCATGCGCGAAAACTAACGTGAAAAGAGGAAGATGCCTTTTCGGACGCAAATAAAGAGAGCAAAACCAAAACACTGATAGATACTTATCAGTTTTTGCACACTTGCAATAATATTGTACGGGTAATACCATCTGATCAGTCTTTGATCTAGATATAGTATTCAGAAGTGAACTTTTGACCTCTGATTCATCTGAAGTGAGATTACTGAAGTTTGAAGAAGAATGAGAATCCCAAATAACGGCTGGTGGATAGTTCGACTGAGTTACAGATTTACAATAATAAAAAAAAAATACATATAGTGAGAGTATCCTCAGAACAAATGTTTTTATATAACATAGAGTTTAGTAGCCTCTTCTAAGAATTAGATCCTTAAAACCCTTGCATTTGGTTTGGTAGATTTTCTTTTTAAAATTAACTTTTCTCTGTAAACTTGTCTTCAAGTGATAAGATATGGGATTAAAAAATAAATTTATTTAAGTGGTGGAGTCTGCCTGAAGTATACAAATATTTTTAAAGAGCTGCAGTGCTTTGCAATCTTTAAAAAAAAAACTGCACGTTCTTAAGAAAAACTTAGTATGCAGTTTTACTGTACTTGATCTTTATTCATGTTACATACAAATTTCATTTAGATTTCCAAAACTTGATTTCCCTTTTTCTCAATTTATAGACAACACACTTGCATGAAACTTATATCATTTGAAAAGCACTGTAACATAGATCTGCAGAATGTATATATAAATAATAGCGGTATTCACACCGAACTCGTTAGTAGGTTAGTTGTTACTTGTTATTTTTTTACATGCACTCTGTTTTTGTAAAATTATCGAACTATCGAACAACCGAGTAAGAAAGTAACCACTGAGCAACCCTGATAAAGTTTTAATTAGTTGGGCAAAGCAAAATCAGCTGTTATTCAATAACAATTACCAGGCTAACGAGATTAAACATAACGGTGTGTTCACAGTCAACAAATTTAACGAAGTAACAACTAACCAAATAACAAACTAACGAGTTCAGTGTGAATACCTCTTATATATCTAATGGAGTGGAAACCCAACTTTTTAAGAGAGGAATACATTTATTGTAAAACAACTCGATTGATTGGGAGAGAGTTTTTGAGTTTGATTTTTTTTCAAAAGAAAAAATGGTCTCAAGAAATTTAGTTTTATGCATGATAGAATGACAAGGTAGGCGCATATTGGAGAGGAAGTGAGCTAGATGCCAAAGTCAGCTGTTCGAATTTAATATTATTGCTGGCTTTATTATTTGATATTTATAGCACTCACAGCTTTGTTAGTGTAAAATTAGACATTTGAGCAGCGGTAAAAATATGAGCCTACCTTCTTATTCTGTCATGGTCTTATGCAATCTATCGTCAAATTTGTAACAAAGGTGTTTTGAATTAAAAATTTTGACCAACCATGTTAATAAGATATTAACATCTTATTCGAATTTTAACGGTTTTTTAATTTTTTTTAATTTTTTTTAATTTTCTAAAAATTTCTAAAAATTTGTTAAATTTTCTTTCAAAAGTGATAACAATCGCTGCGAAGCTCTAACCAAAAGTATTTTAATTATTAAAATTTTCTTAATATGTTATTAGCGTGTACTTCAACCAAATGTCAAGAGGGAAAAAACAAAAACAAGAGCTGAGAAGACAAAACATTAGCTCTGCCATATTTGAATAGAATTTTTTCCTTTTTTATTGTAGTCCTAAAAATTTATTAAAATATTTTTGTTGCTTATTTGTTTATGTTTTAACTATTTCTTTCAAAAAGAGACCACAAAATTTTTAGTTTTCTCAAAATATGGGTTAAAAATTATTTTTGCTGTAAAAAGAGAAAAATTAAAATATATATTTTTTATTAACTTTCAAAATGAAAAGCTATGACATAGTTTTTGTGTTAAAAGAATTAAAGAATATTTTATGATGAATTTATCAGTAACCCTTTTTAGTTTTTTACCTTTTACTTATAGGCCTTTATAAATATTTTTGGACCTTTTAAAAAGAATTACTAGACAAAAATTTTAAATATTTTGTGGCAATTTTTCGTGTAAAATTTTACAATGACGTAACATTTTTATTTTGTTAACAATCATGGATATTGATGGTTGAAGAAAAAATGTTCATAAAAAAATTGAAAAATGTTGTCGAGCCTTAAAGCTGCATGATATGAAATACATTTTTATTTGTTTATTTGCATAATTCAAAGCCTTAGCTTTAATTCGAAAAACATCCTGCTTAGTGTTCATTCAAAATTCAATTTAAAAAGTAGCTGTTCATAACTAGCTTAAAACTATAAGAGTCTTAAAATTTTAACAACACTCCACTTCATATCCCTTCGACGGCATAATCCGAACGCTGCTGCTGCAACAAAAAATAGTTGCAGCAGCGAAGCTGTTCAACAATAATTTCCATATGTTTATGATTTTTCTTACGATAATGTCGGTTGTTTGGCAAGATATTGGCAGCGATAAGCCAATCGACCTGAACTTATTTATGTTCAATATCAACTGCTAAAGAGAAGTAGTCTCAGTAGGCGCGGCTTTGAAGACGACAACGTGCGCGTGTTGAACTGCCATTTTAGGATTCTACATTGAATGCCAGAATTTTTCAGCCGCAACCATAAAACAGACAAGTAATTTGAGCTTGCATAGAAATTAAGTTCCTCATAAAATGAAGCCTCAATTGCTGGCAAGAAAGAACTTGATACCTGATTTAGTTGAAGCTCTTGCTAAGGATGCATATTTTTAGTGTTTTGTGTTTGTTTTTTTTGTTTGTTTTTTTTTTTTGCTAAGCATTTTGCTTTTATAATACTTATTTTCATCATGTTGGTCATTAAAAAAATTAAGCAGAACAGAGCAGAGAAAATATAAATAAAAAAAAAAAAAAATTGTTAGTGTGGATTCTTACAGCTCAGCATGCTAGAGTATTAGTGTCTACATTTAGCTACTCAAAGATTGCACCATAGCAGCGGGGTTTCATTATTCCAGCTGTCTTCGCAGTTCTAATTAATAGATATAATTTTACACTACAACGATAAATAGCAGCTTATTAGGATCAAGCGGAGTCAGTTTGTTGCATACTTCTAGGCAATTTTGTGTAAGGCTGTTGGACTCCTGGTTTGTTTGTGCATTACAAATTGATTAAGATGGAATTTGAGACTGATACAGCGACTCATGTGAACTTAATGCTGGTGCACTTTATTCTATAAATACTTGAGTAAAAATTAATCAAATCTACAACCATCTTGTTAGTACACGACATGTTTAAAGCTAATATTTCATAGTATAAAGCATTAAATACTTGTTCCAGTAGTACTTGAAATTTTGTATACATTTGAAGATCAGATGTCTTCAATAGATTTTTTTACAGGCTTTGTCCAAGCATGTAAATGTGCTTGAAATAAAATATTTATATGTAATTTTTGAACATGAATTTCTCCGCTTCAAATCCATCTAACTAAGAAAATTTGTAATTTCTCGATAATAGTTACTGAACTTAAACTCATAATAATCCATTCTAGGACTGAAATGAGCAATTATTGTATTTTCTTCCCTCTTTTACTCTATTATCGGTTACACTAGATATCTAAATGAAAATTTGCCTGGCTTATGTATACATCTTAGAACCTAGTTTCGAGACCTGACTGTATAAAGTTCAAAGTTTTTATCATCTTAAAATGAAAGTATTCGGTTAATAACAACTTTTGTGGGATTTTTTTAGAAAACATTAAGAATAATGGATTAAATAGATTTAAATATTCATCGAACAGTTTTGCTGAAGTTATATATTGTAAATCAAGTTAATTAAACTTAAAGACCAAAAACGAACTTAATAAAATAGATTAAAAAACTGGGGGAGATATTTGTATCGAAACTCAAAACTTTGAATATCTGCTCGATATTTTTTCATTACAAAGTACCGATGTTCAAAAATTCTTTGTACTAAAAATTTCCATAGCTTTAAAGATATGTCAATATTTTTGTTATCAAAATAGCAGAATTTTTTTTAATTAATTGGATGGTAAAAAATTTTTAAAGTAGCTTTCAAGATCTACTTTTTGTCCTATCATCATCCTATCAGTAGTCAATTTCAACAATTTGAAATTAAATGAGCGTAGCTAAAGCGCAACTATGCCCATTTTAGTACAGTTGCCTAAAACTATACGAACGAAAAGAAGTCTTAAGGGCAGAGTAAGATTTTTAAAACTTTTTTGCACTTTTTTTTATTATTTTAATTTTTCTGAATGAACAATATGTAGAGAGTATTGTGTAAAAATTGCAAGACATTCGGAGCAAAATTAACGGAGCTACAACGTTTTACCGGCCTTCATATTCGATAAAAACTTCAAAGTGATTTTTCGATAATGTAATTTTTGAAATTTGTGAATACTAAAATTCAAAATCTACTTAACCGAACCTTCCACATAATGAAAATGTGCCTATTTTTCGCTTTTAAAATTTTACCCTGCCCTAAAATAAGATCTAAAATAAGTCTAAATGTGTCTTATATGACCACAACCGTCGGAAATATAAAACTCTTTGATTTTTGGACCAAGAAAGTGGGTGTGGCAAATATTTTTTAGCCTTTATTACAACTAGGTACCTTAGTTGTCTAATAGAAAAAGAATTATAGAAATAGTGCTAGCCGTTTTCAAGCTTTGTCACGACAAACATAAGCTAATTTTAAAAACATTCTCTGAGAGTAAACATACGAATTAATTACTAAATTTTAGTCTAGTACAACCAAAACCTTCTATAATGTACCAATTTCATTGATTTTTGGGCGGTGAGGGAGGGTGTGCCAACAATAGTTTAGCCTATGTCCAAACTGGGTAGCACAGCTGCACAATAAAAAAAGAATTATTGAAATTGCAAGAGCCGTTCTCAAGCTTTGTGGTAACAAACATCCGTCTATTTTTCTAAAGTTTTGTGGCAGTAGCCATAAGAACTGAATTACTAAATTTTAACCTAGATCGGCCACAACCTAAAAAATCCAGCAGTTTTATTGATTTTTGGGCGGTAAAAGTGGGGCGTGTCGACAATTGTTTAGCCTATGTTTCAACTAGGTACTAAAGATATTCAGTAGAAAAATAATTTATGAAAAAGCACTTATATTTCTCAAGCTTTGTGGTAACAAAAATACGCTTATTTTTACAAAAACTTTTTATAGTAATCATACGAAGTAAATAACTAAAATGCAGTCTGCCACGGTAAAAGAGGGTGTGGCAACAATAATTGAGCCTATGTCTGAACTGGGTATCATAGCTGTAGAATTGAAAAAGAATTATTGAAATTGCGCGAGCCTTTCTCAAGCTTTGTGGTAACAAACATTCGTCTATTTTTTTAATGTTTTGTGGAAGTGTGGGAAAAGTGGGGCGTGGCGACAATTGTTTAGCCTATGTTTCAACTAGGTACTAAAGATATTCAATAGAAAAATAATTTATGAAAAATCACTTATATTTCTCAAGCTTTGTGGTAACAAAAATACGCTTATTTTATAATCATACGAAGTAAATAACTAAATTGCAGTCTGCCACGGTAAAAGAGGGTGTGGCAACAATAATTGAGCCTATGTCTGAACTGAGTATCATAGCTGTAGAATTGAAAAAGAATTATTGAAATTGCGCGAGCCGTTCTCAAGCTTTGTGGTAACAAACATTCGTCTATTTTTTTTAATGTTTTGTGGAAGTAACCATAAAAACTTAATTACTTAATTCAAGTCAAGTACGAGCCAAAACCTTCTTAAATGTAGCAATTTTATTGATTTTTAGGCGGTAAAAGGGGTGTGACAACTATTTTTAGCCTATGTTTCAACTGGGTACCTTATTTATGCATTTAATACTGAATTTTTGGAATAGCGCTAGCCGTTCTTAAGCTATGTGGTGACAAACATGCGCCTATTTTAGAATGTTCTGGCCGTAACCATGAGAACTTAATTACTTTTTTTAAGTAAAGTATGACCAAAAATTCAACTATTTTTAAGCCTATGTTTCAACAGGGTACCTAGCTACACAATTTTTTAAATTGAGCTAGCTGTTCTACAGCTTAATGTTGACAAACATGCGCCTATTGCTAGAAAATGTTCTGGCAGTATTCATGAGAACTAAATTACTAAATTTTAGTCTTGATTGACCAAAACCTTCTAAAATATAGCAATTTTGTTGATTTGTGGGCGGTAAAAGAAGGTACGGCAACAAGTTCTTAGCCTATGTTTCAACTGGGTACCTTAGTTATGCAATAAAACAATAATTATTAAAATAGCGCTAGCCATTCTCAAGCTCCCTGGTGACAAACATGCGACTATTTTTCCAAAATTTGCTGACAGTAACCATAAGAACTAAATTGAAGTCTTTTATTGATTTTTGGGCGGTAAAAGGAGAGGTAGGGCAACAAGTGCTTAGCCTATATCTCAAATGGGTACCTTAGCTATCTAATAGAAAAATATTTATTGAAATACCGCTATTTGTTCTCAAGCTTTGTCGTCACAAACATGCGTCTTTTCTTAGAAAATGTTTTGGCACTAACCATATGAAGTAAATTAATTTAATTGTAATCTAGCACGACTAAAATTTTTCTACAATTCAGGAATTGTATAGATTGATGAGCGTTAAAAGAGGGTGTGACACACAATTTGTTTAGCCTATGTTTAAACTGAGTACCTAAGCTATGCAATAGAATAAGATTTATTAAAATAGCGTCAGCCGTTCTCCAGTTTTGTAATGACAAACATAGGGGGCTTCTCTTTTATGTAATATCATTATAACACTGCGTGGATGAGCTCAAATGAATGATTCTTTTAAGCATAAAATTAGCGATGTTTATGTTGATTGTGTTATAAGAGAAGTCTTTTGAGGCCTTTAACAAAATTATTACAAATTGCATGGCCCAAATTCAACAATATTTATTTTATTTTAAATTGTCTCAAGCTGTTGATATGACATCCTCTCACAGTACAAAAATCAAAATATCTCATAATATAACAGCTGATGCCATCAGTTCCATCAATACTTTTATAGAAAATTGAAGTGGAAATAATTTGTATGAAGTAAACTCCAAAATTACTGGACCGATTTTTATGAAATAAATTTTAAAATATCATATATTTGCTACAGAATAACATAGAGAATAAGAAAGTCGAATAAAATAAGTATATATATATATTTATTTAAAATATAGAAATTTTTAGAAATAATCACGGATACAACGCATTACTTGAACGTTTTTGGTTCACGCGTTTGCGTTGCGAGTGTTTCAAAACGCTGCATAGTATTCTTTACTCTTCTCTTTTTGTGCTCAGCTAGAATCATCTATATCTGCTACCTTCGAGTTAGGATGCTTCGTCACGAAAGACTGTAACCCATAAGTAATTCAATAAAATAATTCTTCAACATTCTTACTATAATTTTAAAGAACATCATAATTCACAAAAATCTCGGAGGTCCTTGGTGACAGTCTCTTACGAAATGACTGATTTACTCTGGAGAACCTCAAACACTGTCACTATCACATTGGCTGACATTTAACTGGGCTGGCTGACAGTTTGACTGATTAATTTTTACTGATTCATGACAGTTTTTGTGAGAATTTGAAAGTGTAAAGATGAAAGTATCGCTCAAACCTAATATTTTTATTGCATTTCCTTTCGAGAAGGTGACTGAATAGATAAGCATTTTTCTAGTACTAAAGTTAAATTTTTATCTTCTCAACAAGAACTAAACCTGGTTTTGGAAATCACTATGTAAAGTGCGTATTTTGTAACTTCATGCTACAAAATGCCATTTTATTTAAGCAGCTATCTTTTTCACATGCCTGTCAAATAGTAGTAAGTAAATCATAAAATTAGAGTTTAACAACAACAAACTCATTGTTGAAGTTATTCAACAAATTGCAACAAATTTAAGCCAAAGAAAACCAACAAATTACCAATCGACAGACACAAATTTACACAAAACCACACACATACACACACATAAAATCACATGCCATTTAAGCTTTAACCAAACCAAAGTAAACGAATTCAATTTCTTATCTCGTGCAACAATTTCATTTGGACAGGAATTTATTGATATGTGTTTCTATCAAAGCCCAGCTAACTCCACACAAACTCAAACACATACACACAGTCCTGTCTTTGCTGCAACAAGCTGATGCTCCTTTTCTTTTAGTTTTTTTCTTCTTTTCTTCGTCCTCGAAGTGCAATGCTACAATTTATGCTTGTCTGATTTTTCATTTTATTTCATTTAGTCCACGCTGCAAAACTGCGTATTAGTTTTTATGGCAAATTTAAAAAACACACACACACACACACACAAAAAAAAGGAGCAAAAACCCTGTAAAAGGTACTCTAAGGATTTAACATTTTATAGGTTGGCATAAAAATCCAAACACATGCGTTTAAAAATCGTAAAATGTACGTTTATAGAGGGAAAATAAATAACTAACAACAACAACAACAACAACAACAACTATTAAATATCAAGAGCGCACATTTTCCTTTAGTATTTAAATGCTGCACTTTTTTTTGTTTGGTCTGAAGCGCTGCGCAACCGAACACTCGGCATTTTTTTTTTAAATGAAATGCATGATGATGATCCCAACATAGAGCAAACATGGTCAACACCAAGCTATAGCAACTAGCTATAGTGTTTAAATGTTTTTTATGCATGTCTGTATGTGTGTGTGCGTGTGTGTGAATTTATGCATGGTTAGTGTGCAGCAGAAGAAATGCAGTAAATCGATTGGGCGGAAAAATAAAATAATATGAAATGCAAAAAAAAAAGAACTAATAATAAAGGGAGTTTATCTATACGCAGTAATGTTGTTGCTGTTGTTGTTGTTGTTGTTGCTATAATCCCCACTGCTGCTGCTGCTGCTGCTGTTGTTGCAGTTGCAATTTTTCATATTAAAACATGCCATGCAGCGTGCCGCTGTTTGTTACAAGCATGCGATGCCAACTTCATATCAAAATTTTAAATCAGAGACAAACAATTTTTCATTCCATGCTATATTTCTCTCTCTTTTTTTTTCAATATTATTTGCAGTGCTGTTCTTGTAAAACTGTTTTTTTTTTTTTGTACCTGAATGTTTGTGTCAGAGATTCTCGCTTTGAGTCTCAAATATTTGTAAACACTTCGGAGCTCATACATTTTGCAATACAGTCTTGTGCAATAGTCTGTTAACACTTTCAATTTTAAATAATGTTTTTACACTATCTTTATAATATCACGTTAATTCCGGGATTATGGTAACCATTCGGTTTTGAACCCCCAATTACTCAGAAGTGAAGCAGTCGATAAACCGAAAAAAGGAATATATGATGTGCTGATATTAAATCGTGTGATACCGAGCAGATCTAAATCAACTCTTTGGAGCTAACATGGAAACAACAAAAAATCCAGTGATAAGATAATGTCCAACAATAAGAGTTCTATCAACAAAATCATAATTTTGCTTGGAACTAAACTGGTGGCTATATTAACTCTTCAATTCCTACGATTTAGTAAAAGTTGTTCTAGCTACTGAAGGTGAACTTAACTTCTCTAATATTCTCCATCATTCCGCCTTACCTGCAGAGCTATCTACTTAGAATATTAGCTATCATTAACCAATCCAAATGAACCATTGGTTAATACCAATCATTCAATATTTCAACTTCGAATTGATGTGATATGAACCCTTCGAATTGGAACATACTAGTGACTATGAAGTCAGGTAACTATAGTGACTATGGTTCTCTGTTTTATCAGAATATTGTTTAATATTGACTATTATACAATATTGAATATTCTACTATGTTATTATAAACTATGAAAACCATAGCTTGAAAATCTTGGACACCAAAGAAATCAAAGAATAAGGTATACAAAACTAGAATAACCTCATGGCATAAATGATAAAATATTTAAAACCTTTAAAAAATAATGAAGAAAAAGAATAAACTTCCTTTTCAATTCCATTTCTTAGAATATGAAGTAAAAATATACATATTAATGGTTAAATAATATATTAAGAAGCTATTCAGGTGCAGCATAGATGAATAAAAAGACACCTAAGAGAAAAAGCGAAATGATTGGAAAACAATCTTATAGAAGAATCATACAGCCCATCATACTGCTCCAGTGAATATAAAATTTAAAAAACAAACTAAAATACAAGACTGTGAATCAATTCCAGGAATCTAAATAAAATTACAGTAGCTTAAATTCTGCCATTTCCACTTAAACAAAAAAAAACAACCAACATTTTTTCAACACTGAACATAAACTCTGCTTTTTCCTCAACGAATTAGAGATGGAAAAGCGATAGTTTTTGTCAGACAAAAAAATCTTTTCCCACGGTCTGTCCTATCCCAACTAACACATGAACTTCGATAAGGTTAAGAAATAGAAATATTTATTTACTTATTTATTTATTTGGCCAAACAAGGCAATTACTTATTCTAATTTAATCTACCTTGTGTTAATTTTTTTATTTTTTTTTTTTTATTATTATTATTATTAAGGATTGAACTGCAAAGTGGGCATATCCGCCAACATGATTGACATTTTGTTTACAAAACTTTTTCATAAATTAATTCTACGCCTGCTAGAATCGGTGTGGAGAAAAGGACTAAGGGTTATTAGGCATAGATCGTGAGTATTCAAGATGATGATGGAGATGACAAATGAATGGACAAATGAGATGATTATAAATGGAAAAGAAGGTTATGAGGACGGAAATAGGAACTTGTTAAGATTTGTTTTGAAGCAGAATTTAGATATAGATGGTGAATAGCTATCGCTGATATTATTGAAATCTTAACAATATCTATTAATTGGCTCACTATTGGCGTATTTTGTGTGGTGCTGATACTCATATAACATTCGTGTGTGTCTTGTTCGTCTTGAGGGTTCGTTGAATTTTATCTTATTTGATATATATTCACTGTCTATAGCTCCTTTGAGAACATCAAATGTAAAACATGAGGTGAATAGTGTTTTTCTGGTTGTAGGGGCATTAAATTAAGCAAGCTAAGCCTATGTTCCTAAGATGGCAGGGTATTGTATTCGCGGGAGTTGTAGGTGTTCCTTAGAGTAAAAAGCAGGAATTGCTTTTGAATAAATTCCAGTCTCTCGCTATGTGAATTGAACGCAAGATTCCAAATAATGCATCCATATTCTTGAAGTGGTCGTTCTAAAGAACAATATAGCGTTTTGGTAACCCATACATTTTTAAACTCTATTGCGCGTCATTTTATGAAACCGAGTTGTTTGCTGGCTCTTGATTGGTTTTTATCATAAAGCAGATTAAATCACAATTTATTATCTAAACCAACTCCAAGATCAACAATATGATTGACATTTTTAAGTTCTTTACCACCATTAAGTGAGCAATTGCAATTAGTGATAAGATTTTTTCGGTAGAAAGTAATTCTATAGCATTTGTTGACGCTTAAAAATAGTTTATTCTGACTGCACCACTGCTCTAAATCAAGTAGTTTGGATTGTAAAAACGTAACATCAAGTTCAGAATTGATTGATATCAGATAAAACGTCGGATATGTCTGATATAAAAATATTGAATAGAAGTGGGCCAAGATGACTTCCTTGTGGGATACCGGATGTGACAGAAATCTCCTTGGATAGGATACCATGAAATTTCACAAGTTGGGATCTACCGTGAAGATAAGACTTAAGCCATTTGAGTAGGCGGACTGAGATACCAAACTTTTCTAGTTTATATTATGATCAATGCGATCGAAGGCCTTGCAAAATTCAGTGTATATTGCATCAACTCGATGTCCTTTTTCCAGTTTGCCTAATAAATCAGAAACCATAATCATTAGATTTGTGGTAGTTGATCTACCTTTACGGAAACCATGTTGTTGTTCATTGAGTAATGGATTTATAAAACCTGTCAGTGTTTCGCATATTATTTTTTCAAACAGTTTTGGTAGAGAAGATAAAATGGCAATACCCCTATAGTTCTCGACTGACCTTTATCACAATTTTTTAATATTGGTGTGAGGTGAGATGTTTCTGTAAGGACAAGAGCAGCGGGTCTATGCAATAAATAAGTAAATTGGGGAGAATTAGGTAGGCCTGGTCCTTTGTTTGGATCTAGCTCAATTATAGCTGCATATATTTCATTACATGTTAGTTCAATGCGTTTGATTTGAGGTGATCAATTTGTGATAGAAGGGGGATTGTAAGATGTGTTTGTAGAAACACAGAAATGATATGCGTAAAGATTGCAAATCTCTTGAGTATTAGAAGATGTAACATTGACTTTGAACATGGAGAAGGGTATCCGTTTGATTTGCGTTTGACATTTACATACTGAAAGAATTTCTTTGGCTCTACAGCAATTCTTTCCCCAATGGGATTAATATAAATGCTTCCTTGAATTTAATAGAAAATACTTGTGATAAATCTTCATACTTACGTTACGTTTAGTTATGGGTTTGAATCGGCTGAACGCGTGAATTCGGTCTTGTGAAATTTTTAAATCAATTCACAAAGTTTTCGGCAAGTTGTATTTACCTATAATTATTTATTTTTAATAATTGCATCAGGAAGCTCGTTTCAGTCTTACGGAGGTTTTTATCCCAAGATCAATATATATTTTTATTTCTTAGACTTAACCAACGCCCAGGGGATGCCCCCTAAAAATGCGCAAGTATTGTGTTGGTTTCGAAGAGAGGTAATAGTTTAGTAGGAGGGTGGAAAGGTGGACTAATGACGGTGAAGATTGGTTTTGAATTTGCACAGCTCGAATCCGTCGGGAAACACAGACGCAGGAAGATTATTTCACAATCTTACAGTGCGACCAAAGAACGAATTATCCCTGAAATGAGAAGTTCTATAGGACACAACAAAAATTCTTCTTTCTGCCCTTATAGAAGTTAGAATACTACGCGTACTGTTAGAAGTTGCGTAGTATTCATAAAAAGTAACTCTCGCCATCTTTATAGAAGTTTGCGTGCTAGTTGGAATATCTTTGAGACTAACCATGTCACCTATTTCAACCAATACAAACTAACAATTAGGAAAATATGAACTTGCAGATTTTGCAGTGAATTATATAGATGAAATTATTATATAACCATGGCTCTGGTTCAATACTTATATCTGTATCAATACTTTTTTCCACCACTGTTACTTAAACTTACAACAACATCTAGTCAGTTCTTTAAAATTTTCCAATTGGTACTTGTTTATATAACAAAAATTGTTAACTTTAACTGCAGTCACAACAGCAGCAGCAACAGTAATAACAGCAACAACAGCTACAACAACTAGCAACTTGTTGTTCAACATCAACGTTTAGACAACATAACGCGCTGCATTAAAAAACAGAATGCAAAAATCTAACGCGTGCAACAGTTGCTGCAGTCATACCTAAAGTTGTTGTTGTTGTTGTTTGTGTTGTGTTTGTTGTTGCAAATCTTTCTACTCTTGCAGTTGCTGCTAATATTCACAATTTATGTGTTGCCGCCGAGGCAACTCGAGTGCGAACAAGTAATTAGAAAATAGAATTCAAACAAAAACAACAACAAAAAACCACCAAGCAACAAAATTATGCTTCTTCCCTCTGAATAATGCCGCAGGCCCATGAAAGCCTCTTTTTAGCAGCAGTTGTGGATTTAATTTTAGTTACTTTAACGACTGCCAGCTATTGTGGCAGCAGGCGAAGGAGCAGACGGAGGGAGCCGTAAAAAATCATGTTCGATGATAGATTGAAACATTTCGAATATGTTTTTATGGATGAACAAGATTTCTTTTTTTTTAATGTTAGTATTTTTTTGCTTTATTTAAACAACATATATATAAAAAATGTTTTACTGCGGCATGATTGGATTCATTTATCTGAAGTAGATTTTATGTCGCTGTTTATTAAGAGTTTGTTGAAAAACTCAAATAATCCTTAATTAATGATGTGCACTTTGATTTATGCATTTATGGCGTACGAATTTAACATAACGAATTTTATGATGTTAAGAAAAACCGATATATCAGAAATTTCGACTAACTTGAATGCACTAGCAACCATATAGTACGATTTTAAGCTATTAGAATGAGCCATATTTAAAAATTCCATTGATTGGTTGAGGGAAATTTTTTTCATACAGTTTGTCAGGTTTTTTTGTATCAGGTTTTTTTGTCTGAAGACTGACCTGTCCTAATGTTAACAGTGTGTATGAATTTTGTTCTCTAAATGCATAAATGAGTTCACGTTTTCATTGTAAAGTACATGAGTTTCATGCATTTTTGACTCTTATCTTATGAACTAGTTTTGCTGCCCTTGTATTTGTACATGGATTATATGAATTTTGGTCACTTAAATAATAAATTAGTATATAAATTCATGGCATATCGGCCATAACACGCCTAATGCAAGTCATGATTGGCTTCATGATCTTCGATTTGCTTGAAATTTTGGCAATAGATTCCTTTTTTCACATTTTCCAACTTCAACTTCAACTTCAACTTCAACTTCAACTTCAACTTCAACTTCAACTTCAACTTCAACTTCAACTTCAACTTCAACTTCAACTTCAACTTCAACTTCAACTTCAACTTCAACTTCAACTTCAACTTCAACTTCAACTTCAACTTCAACTTCAACTTCAACTTCAACTTCAACTTCAACTTCAACTTCAACTTCAACTTCAACTTCAACTTCAACTTCAACTTCAACTTCAACTTCAACTTCAACTTCAACTTCAACTTCAACTTCAACTTCAACTTCAACTTCAACTTCAACTTCAACTTCAACTTCAACTTCAACTTCAACTTCAACTTCAACTTCAATTTCAACTTCAACTTCAACTTCAACTTCAACTTCAACTTCAACTTCAACTTCAACTTCAACTTCAACTTCAACTTCAACTTCAACTTCAACTTCAACTTCAACTTCAACTTCAACTTCAATTTCAACTTCAACTTCAACTTCAACTTCAACTTCAACTTTAACTTTAACTTCAACTTCAACTTCAATTTCAACTTCAACTTCAACTTCAACTTCAACTTCAACTTCAACTTCAACTTCAACTTCAACTTCAACTTCAACTATAACTTCAACTTCAATTTCAACTTCAACTTCAACTTCAACTTCAACTTCAACTTCAACTTCAACTTCAACTTCAACTTCAACTTCAACTTCAACTTCAACTTCAACTTCAACTTCAACTTCAACTTCAACTTCAACTTCAACTTCAACTTCAACTTCAACTTCAACTTCAACTTCAACTTCAACTTCAACTTCAACTTCAACTTCAACTTCAACTTCAACTTCAACTTCAACTTCAACTTCAACTTCAACTTCAACTTCAACTTCAACTTCAACTTCAACTTCAACTTCAACTTCAACTTCAACTTCAACTTCAACTTCAACTTCAACTTCAACTTCAACTTCAACTTCAACTTCAACTTCAACTTCAATTTCAACTTCAACTTCAACTTCAATTTCAACTTCAACTTCAACTTCAACTTCAACTTCAACTTCAACTTCAACTTCAACTTCAATTTCAACTTCAACTTCAACTTCAACTTCAACTTCAACTTCAACTTCAACTTCAACTTCAACTTCAACTTCAACTTCAACTTCAATTTCAACTTCAACTTCAACTTCAACTTCAACTTCAACTTCAACTTCAACTTCAACTTCAACTTCAACTTCAACTTCAACTTCAACTTCAACTTCAACTTCAACTATAACTTCAACTCCAATTTCAACTTCAACTTCAACTTCAACTTCAACTTCAACTTCAACTTCAACTTCAACTTCAACTTCAACTTCAACTTCAACTTCAACTTCAACTTCAACTTCAACTTCAACTTCAACTTCAACTTCAACTTCAACTTCAACTTCAACTTCAACTTCAACTTCAACTTCAACTTCAACTTCAACTTCAACTTCAACTTCAACTTCAACTTCAACTTCAACTTCAACTTCAACTTCAACTTCAACTTCAACTTCAACTTCAACTTCAACTTCAACTTCAACTTCAACTTCAACTTCAACTTCAACTTCAACTTCAACTTCAACTTCAACTTCAACTTCAACTTCAACTTCAACTACAACTTCAACTTCAACTTCAACTTCAACTTCAACTTCAACTTCAACTTCAACTTCAACTTCAACTTCAACTTCAACTTCAACTTCAACTTCAACTTCAACTTCAACTTCAACTTCAACTTCAACTTCAACTTCAACTTCAACTTCAACTTCAACTTCAACTTCAACTTCAACTTCAACTTCAACTTCAACTTCAACTTCAACTTCAATTTCAACTTCAACTTCAACTTCAATTTCAACTTCAACTTCAACTTCAACTTCAACTTCAACTTCA